>CAIGRK010418691.1:0-23731 GCA_903798315.1 Fraxinus greggii | reverse complement strand
CCTAACTTGACCGGCGTGTGCTCGATGCCACTCCGACGCGCCTTTGGTAAGGGCCGCGAGTAACTAACGGTGTGCTACGTGCGCAGGAAGTCGTAGGCTTGCGTGGACTTGAAGACTTGCTGTTGGCCATGTGTCGAACCACTTTTCGAGGTCAACAGAAAGAAAGAAAGAAAAAAAAATCTTCCTCCCCAACATTCCTCACCCAATCCAACCCTACAATTCCGTCCAAACCACAAGTTAGCCGACGACACTCCAACCACCCACCACCACCAAGCATCAAAATTTCTTTAAAAGAAATGTCTAAATAGATTTCGAGTGCAGCGTTCATTTTCATCCATATCCCCACCATTTGGGAAAGAATATGATCCATTTGTAATTTTTAAAAGATTTGGAAGTATTATGCAATTTTCCCTTAAATCTCTTATTTAGTTGTTTTGTTTTCTTTATTTAAAGAGGATGACAGATTTGTTATTTTACTCAGGTTTTTACGAAAAAATGGCGTAGGGACATGATTTGCAATTAAGTGAACTTGGGATGTCTTGTGTTAAAAATGTTGAGCAATTTCGAAAAGATTAGGGACGAAAAGTGCAAAAAATTCTAATTTTTTAACGTGTTTTCCAATAAAATATTAAAAAAATAAGAACTTCCAAGTAGCAAAATAATATTGTATATACATAAATAAAAATGAAAATAATATCAATGCGTCCAGACAATAAAGCTTATACGTCAATCACAATGTGATTAATCAATGATTTGGGCATTGTTCATAACATTACATTTTTATCAATATATCTAGCATGACGAAATATGTAAAAATAGAGTAAGAACCAAGGTTTTAATAATTGGACCGGGTATCGAAAAAAAAAAAAAAATATATATATATATATATAGTTAATTGATCTAATAAGATACTGCGACTTTTTCAGGAAAAAATGACAAAATATCACTTTTCACATTTTCATTTTTGCAAACACCTTAAATGCATCAACTGAATCCAGGAGCAGCAGTCCCAACCCACAGGCCACTGTTTCCACCATCTCTACAATCTTAATTGTAAACCCCACCACAAACACCCCAGCCATAACAGCCTTTGAACAACACGCACAAAGAAAAATTCAATCGATAGTAAATAGTTTTCTTGATTGTTTTTGTACATCACTAAAAAAAAAATAAGAAATATAGAATTGTTTTTATGTCTTAGTTATTGGTGTTTGCTCTTGATAGTTACAATCTTGAAAAAAAAACTTTTTTCATAGCAAAATAGAATCCAGTTCCGGTTCACAGAAAAAAATATTATAATGCAAATCTTGTTGGGGAACTAATTGAACCATCTTAATTGACAGAATTGAGGAACTAATTGAACAAAAAAAATCAAAACATAAAAAATCTGTAATTTTTGTTCAGATTTGGGGAAGAAAACTTTGAAAAATAGATAATTGAAGCAGTCTTGATCTTGATTGTGGAAGATTTTTTCTTTTTTCCTTCGATTTCTCTTGATTTCTCGAGATTGGCATACTAGAGTGCTGAAATTTTGGAAGCTACTGTTGGTTTATGTTCGAGCATAAAAAATACGTACTTACTATTTAGCCCAATTTTGTCATGAATCTTCAAAATCAACCCAAAAAATTAGGGCATTTGTGTAAGTTGCCCTTCAACAAATGAACATTAGTAGAAACTAATTGGATTAAGAGGCCCAAAACTTCTATAGCTTGTAAAGACAACCTGGCCCCATATGCAAACCCTATTATTTAAACATTTTCCAAATAAAAAAATATAGCAGATGGTTATAATCTTGCCAGCAGTGTCTCATCTTCTCTAATATCTACTCTCTCACGTGTACAAATATATATACACACATACAAATATTTATATACAAATACATGTCCCAAGTCTGAGCATAAATATTAGTGTTCTCTACCCTATTTTTCACACTGCAATAGGATTTTAGATTCACTGTGAGTTTTTAACGATCGGAGAAACAGTAGGGACGATCGGAGATACGACATCGACAAAGATTTATTGTATTTATCTACCTACTCATAATTTTTTCTTTCAAAACACTCGACCCAATGAACCGTGAAAACCGTAACCAGTCATCGATTTTTCGGTTAAATCAGATGGTTACCAGAATTTACACCGGTTTTTTTCTCATCCGATTCTACACATGTGACCGTAACAGATTTCAAGTCGATTCCCTATTTTTAGAACATTGGTGAGAACTAAGAACATAATAAAAATAAGAGAAAATTACACAAACCTAAATTTTAATAAAAATATGGTATGTTTTTACTTATCTTTATTTATTGGCTTGCTTACATTAGAATGACTTTTAATATCGAAACAGGGCTGAACAAAAAATATGTGCACCAGTGAAGTCCATGGACAGGTAAGCCAGCGAATGTTGACCGACTGGGTGCTACAGGTTTGCAAAATTCGGACTGCGATTTTTTAGGGTTTCTAAAGCCTAAATAAGGTGCAATTTTTACTTACCTAAAAAATAGCATATTCAGAAATATTTACTTATCTTCTTGGACAAAGTAGATAGGTTAAATAATTTAAAGAAGGAAAGATTATATTAGAAAGTCTTTCCTTAATTCAACTATAGACCATATCAACCATATCTTGTGTGATTCTTACTGTGCATAACGTTTTATTGCAGGTAAAAGATGTTTGGACCTTGTGGAAGCCCTAATATAAGTAAAGAGGGACATTAAGGATTGAACAAGTTTTGAGAGAAAATTTTCATACAACCAGCGAACCTATAGCTTGACATTTAGAAGCATTCTGGCCTACTCTAGCGAGTTCTAACCAGCAGAAGACTCAGTTCAGTGTTTAAAGGCAAAACTCGAACACACCCTGCCATGACTGATATAATTCGAATCGGCAACATGGCGTAAGTTATGATTGGCGAATCTTAATCCAAATGTTGGTTGCTACCGAATACAATAGTGAAGTGGCGATAAAGTTAAGATCGGAGGGTTTGATTCTATTTCTCAACAAGTCAAAATGAATAAGAAAATGAGGGAGTTGTTATTTATTTACTTTTGATTGTTTTAGTTAATTTTGCAAAATTACTAAATCGAAACTATTGCATTTTTGCATCTTGATTAAAAGATTTGTTCTTTACATCATATATGCGTTCTTTCTTTCTTATTCCTATAGTAGATCATTGTTTGCAAAACTTAAATCTGTTAAGTCACTTTAGTCAGAATTATAATTAAAATTACATGTTGGAAGTTCTGACTGACTGCATATTCAGACATTAACGTGCAATTGTGACAAATTGTTTTAACCGGGTTTAGGTATTAACATTAAGTTCTCATTTCAATAATCATGTACGGACATTTTTCTCACAAAAATCAGGTTTACCTCACCCCCATCACATACACACATCCACACCACAACAAAAAACCTAAGATAATCTCTCTGTCTACTCTCTCTCCCTAATCCCTCTCTCTATCTATAGCTCTGATGGCCTAATTTCTCTTCCTACTCACTCTATCTAAATTTGTCCGTTGCTTCCGCCAACTCCAACCACCATCAACGTTACCAGAAACCAACTCTACGACTTTCCTCTTCACCCCTCCGCAATTTACACAACCCCACATATCATTTCTTCCCCATATCACTGTTCCACACCCAACGCATTTCCACAATCGCTTATCACAGTCGCCACCACTCCCACCATTGCCATCGGGATACATACCAAGTTGTTGAAATCAAACCCCTGACTGCTGCATCTAAAGGTAAGCTAGTGCTTCAGTCTCATATATATGCCTTCTCTGTAAAGGCGACAACAACCAAATGAGGCCTGCCTGTGCTTCAACCATGAGCTATTGCTTCAGCTTCTCTCTATCGCGCTGCCACCGTCATCGACTAAACATGGTGACGATTGATTATTGTAGTGTAGATCTATTTAGATGGGACCGTTGTGATGGGTTGGAGGTGGTGGTACACGACAGCGCATCTATCTGGAATTGGACGTTGTGATAGTGCATTGCAGACCGATGGTGGTAGTGGTGCATTGGAGGTTGTAACGGTGCACATGAGGTACAAGTGTGAATTGTAGATTTGAGATGCGACAACGATTTGGGAAGTGTCGTTATAGTGAAGCGAGGTGTGCGGGATGGGATGGGATGGGGTGAGGAGGGTGGAGTGAGATAAAGTGCATTTGTGACCATTTAATTGGATAATTGTGATCAATTAACTAAGTAATGTGTGACTAAATTTGTAATTGTGACTCATAAATTGTTGTCGTCGTTGTGATCCCATGTCATTGTGATCAATATGTAATCCTGACAAAAAAAAATCGTGTTATTGTGACCTCGGCCAGATTAATTAAATTATAGGTTACAATATTTTATTAGAGTCTACAAAAGTAACAACTTGATTTTTTAAAAGATTACATAAGTTGGTTATTTTTGAAAATATGTCTTAAGATCTTTATAATTATGTAGTTTTCCCTAAATATAAATAGAGACACTACCATGCTATAAACTAAATTAGGTTGCTAGCATCTTTAATCGGTGCCGTGCCAAAATCCAAATTAAAAATTTTGATAACATGGCTTTCAATTTTATAAATAGTCAAAAATTTTGTTTAGACTCTAATTGGGATTCATTTTTTTCTACGTAAAAATTTTACTTTTCATAGTTATTATTTGAACTTCTCATTTTGTAATATATACTACACGAGTTAGTAGTTTTTTGCGGTATTCTTGGAGTAGTTTTGCTTAAATAATATTTATTTTAGGTTTTTAATCATGAATTGTTGTTGTTGGAAATATTGAAGATGAGAAGAATGAGATGAAACTTGAACAAGATAGAAATGATGAATGAGACTTGAACACTATATGATACGCTATCCTAAAAAAGATATTTGTCTCTTCTAGTATGCTTTTAAGATTTTCGGCAAATAATTTAGAGGAATTACAAGCCTTCAAATAAGAAGCATAAAAGCACAATGATTCTTCCTAGTTGAACTTATTGAAAACTTGACAAATGTTTGAATGTGTATTAGAATAAGGAAAAATTAAGTGTAGAAATGAATGATGAAATTTTAGGTTATTTTCTTATGTTTGGAATTCGAAATCTATCACCTATTTATAGATTTATAACATTATACCAAAAAAGGCTCCAAACACTTGTGAAAAGTTGAAAACTTCCATCAAAAGGCACCAGAAATTCAAATGAAAAATCAGCCCCCAACAGCTATATTTTTTGAACTATGCGTACGCATGGTAGAAACAAAAACGCTTCAATTTCCTGCAGACAAGGCCGTGCGTACGCATGGCCATTTAGCCTATGCGTACGCATGGTTAAGTAGAAACTACCCAATTTTGCCTTCCAATTTTCATCATTATTCATTCACATTTTAGCAAAAAAAAAAAATAAATAAATAAATAAATAAATAAATAAATAAATAATAATAATAATAATTTAAAAAAAGCCCAAATTTTGAACAACAAATAATTATAGGACAATCCCCCATTTGTTCAAAATTTTCACATATTCATATCTGGTAACACTAATGCTTAAGGATTAGATATCTTTCGATTTGAATCTAACTCTAGTGTAAATCTCACAAAGTATTATTGAAATTCTGATAGCATGATAGCTTTGAACCAATTATTCATCTTGACAATACCAATGAAATCACACACACGAGTGTTATTTTTAGATATACTTGTACTTCATACTGAACTTCATTAAGAGTTTTATATATCCATCCTTCCAATCGTAACAACCAACATTATTTATCAATGATAGGGTTCTATAATAGGTTAATAGTGATAAAACGTATCCACTTATCGAATGAATTGTTACCCTTTGAACCTATATATACTTGTTTAGTATAATTAAGCATGGGTTCCATCATTGGTGAACTTTAAATCAAGGAGCTTCAACCTCATCATTTTCGATGTTGATTTTACCAACTCTCTAGTAAGAGGTTTAGTCAATGGATCAGCTAAGTTCTCACAAGACATAACATATGTAAGAGAAATTACTTCATGTTTGATTAATTTTCTCACATACTCATGTATTAGACTCATATGTCTAAACTTTCCATTATATACTTCACTATATGCTCTAGCTAAAGTGGCTTGACTATCACACAAGATAGGTATTGGAAAAAAATCCTCTGCACCTAAAGGAATTTAATAAAGAAGACCCATTAGCCATTCAACCTCTTTTCGCGTTCCGACCAATGCTAAAAACACAGACTTAATTGTCAAGTGTGTAATGCATGTTTGTTTCTTAGACTTCCAGGAAACTGCACCTCCTGTAAGAGTAGACCCCCAACCAGAAGTAGACTTATTTTCTCCTGCACTCGATATCCAACTAGAGTCAATATGTCCTTCAAGAATAGTTGGGAACTTTGTATATTGTAGTCCAATGTTTTTGATTTTCTTTAATTAACACAGAACATTCCCTATGGCCTTACAATGTTCCGAACTTGGATTGCTAGTAAACCTACTTAGTTTACTCACAACAAATGCAACATCGGGTCTTATAAATTGTACCGCATACATAAGACTTCCGATTTCACTTGCATACTCAATTTGAGCTATTGATTTTCCATCATTCTTTACTAACTTGATACTTGAATCCAATAAGATATTTGCCTCTTTAATTTTCAAATGTCTGAACTTATTTATCACATTCTCAACATAATGTGATTGACTTAATGAATAATCCCAACTATCCTTCTTAACTTTGATATCAAGGATAGCGTTTACTAGTCCAAGATCTTTCATTTTGAACATGGAAGGTTGAAACATCTTCGTTTCTTTAATCCCTTCTATGTTATAACTAATAATTAACATATTATCCATAAAAAAACGTACAAATGCAATAATATGGTCATATACTTTGATACGAGCATTTAACAACCGAATTATGAGTAAAATCATATGACATAATAGTAGTGTCAAATTTCTCATGTCATTTTTTAGGGGCTTGTTTCAAACCATATAAGAACTTGATTAGTTTGCATACCTTATATTCATTTTCCGGTAGAACAAGTCCTTCCGATTGTTCCATATAGACCTTCTCTTCGAGATTTTTATTTAGGAATGCCACCTTGACATTCATTTGATGAAAATGTAAATCATAAATAGATGCTAATACAAACAAGATCCTTATTGATGTTATCCTAGCCAAGGGTGTATACGTGTCAAAATAATCTATTAATTCTTTTTGTCGATACCCTTTAACTACTAATATATCTTTATAGGTATTGAGTGTTCCATTGGAATTATATTTCCTTCTAAACACTCATTTACAGTCAATTGATTTAGAACCATTTGGTAAATCTACTATTTTTCAAGTGTTATTTGATATAATAGAATTAATTTCATTATTTACTACATCTTTCCAGAATACACAATCTCTAGAAGACATTGTTTTCTTATAAGTTTTAGAATCACTTTTGATTTGAAGAACAAAAGGAATTGTTCTTACAGCATCCTTCCTATCTCCCCCTGCTAAGTAGAAAGAAATACGTTGTGAATCTATTTCATCCAATCCTAGACCTTTTTTTCTAGTTCTTTTACTTTTTCGAGGTTTACTTTCAACATCTCTTGTAGATGTCTCTTTTTGTGATTATTTAGAAATTGGAATGTCAATATTAGTTTCATTTTGAGAATCTCTTGTTACCAATACATTCTCGAGATACTCCACATCCCTTGATTCTATTATAACATTTGATTTTAAGTTTAATAAGCAATAGGTTTTGCTATTTAAAGCATATTCCACAAAGACACATTTAATACTTCTAGGACCTAATTTAATTTTCTTAGGATCCGTGTTCTTGCAATAAGCAATACACCATTTTCTTCATTTCCATGCTTCATATGGAGAAACCTTATTTTTGTTTAAAGGAATCCTATTTACCATACAACAAGCACTAAGTAAGGCTTCATCCCATAAGTTAAATGGTAATTCGAAATTTAATAACATAGCATTTACCATTTCTAAGAATGTCCTATTCTTTCTTTCTGCCAGACCATTTTTTCTGTATTCGTGGTGCAGAACATTGATGTATTATTCCATTTTATTCACAAAAATATTTATTTCATTAGAAAAGTATTATCCACATCTATCACTTTTAGAGTCTTTATTTTTCTTCCTAATTGATTTTCAACTTCTACTTTATATACCTTAAATGCATTGAATGCTTCATCTTTATAATTTAAAAGATAAACAGTAGTATATCTAGAATAATCATCAATGAATGTAATGAAATATTTATTACCTCATCTTGTTAGCATACCATTCAATTCACATATATCGGAATGCACAAGTTCAAGTAATTGAGATTTTTTCTACACTATGAAATGACTTTTTAGTCATCTTTGATTTAATACATGTTTCACACTTGTCTAAGTTATCAACTTCACATTGTATTAATCCATATTTAACCATTCTTTTCATAGTGCTAGTTCCTATGTGTGCTAATCCATCATGCCATAAAATAAATGAATCAATAACATAAGCAAAAAAATTATTTTTATTAGAATTATTCTCAAAAGTACAAAGTTTGACCATTCCTTCGGTTGAATAGTCATTCCAATAAAATACTCATTTTAGGTTAGTACAAGTTTTCCTAACTCAAATACAGATTTGATTCCCGCTTTTCCTAAGAGAACCCCACTTGCTAAGTTCATATTTATTTCCAGTACATGAAGAATATTGGTTAAAGTGGTCTTCTTTCCCGAAGTAAAGATGAAGGAATTTGAGTTTATCTTGTCATCTTGTGAAGTTTGATCCATCAAACCTATCCAAGCNACCCATTATGGATTAGTACAAGTTTTCCCGACTCAAATGCAAATTTGATTCCCTATTTTCCCAAGAGAACCCCCCTTGCTAAGTTCCTATTCATCTACGGTGCATGAAGGACATTGGTCAAAGTAATCTTCTTTCTCGAAATGAAGATGATCTCCACATTCCCTTTATCAATTACTTTAGATCATTTTTCATTTGAATCTTTTGACCATCATCAATTTCACGATAAGTTTTGAAAAGGGATTTATCATAACACGCGTGGATGGTTTCACAGATATCATACCACGAACCCGAAAATTTGATTTAGATTGCATTGATTTCGCTCATCATAGCGATAATCTCATTAACGAAATTCACTTGTCCCTCCTTCTTTGTTGCTTTTTGTGCCTGCAATTTCTTGCTTAGTGCTCCGATTTTTCACAAACATAGTAAGGTCCTTTGGATTTGGTTTTGAACTTCCCTTAATCCTTTTTAGGACCAAGAGGTTTTCCTTTCTTCTTGTACTTGTTGGAGTTATCCACATTGTCTATGGAATTGGCTTTTGAAGAGCAATCATAAGAACTTTCGATCTTATCTTTTGCCCTTGATTTTTTTCTCTATGCGAAGATATTTTTAAATGTGTTCCAAATAGAGTCTTCGGAATTGTGAAGAATCTTCTTCCAATATCATTTACAAGTTCCCTGGAGTTTAGCAATAATTGCTCCCACTTGAAAGAATTAGGGAAGTTTGATTTTCACCGCTTTTAATTTTTTGACAATTACTTGTAATTTATGTACTTGAGGCAACAAAAGAATATTATTTAACATTTTATAATCAAAGTATTTAGATAAAAGAAATTTCTTGGTACCTTCCTCCTCGAACTTATATTTGTTTTCAAGTGCATCCCATATTTCCTTTGTCAAAGTGGTATTAGTATAGAGATCATGCAACCAATCTGAAAGAGAATTTAAGATGTGACCGCGACATATCAATTCATCCTCTTGCCTCTTCTTTTTTCTCGGTACGAATTTCTTATGTATCTTCTTCGGTTGTATCGGCACTTGGTTCCAAATTTGGATCAAGTACATAGTAGATCTTTAATGCCGTTAGAAGGAATTTGAGCTTGTCTTGCCATTGAGAAGTTTGATCCATTAAACCTATCCAAGCGCATCAAATCTCGATTCATCAACTTGATGGTAGCCAACGTGTTTCCATCCACATCGCAGTAAATGTAAAGTATTGTTTTAAAATTGTTGTTGTTGGAAATATTGAAGAGTAGAAGGAGATGAAACTTGAACAAGATAGAAATGATAAATGAGGCTCGAACGCGTATATGATACGCTGTCCTAAAAATAATATTTGCCTCCTCTAATATACTTTTAAGATTTTCGGCAAATAGTTTAGAGGATTTACACGCCTTCAAGGAAGAAGCATTAAAGCACAATGATTATTCTTAGTTGAACTTATTGAAAACTTAAAGAAGGTTTGAATATGTATTATAATGAAGAAAAATCAAGTGTAGAAATAAATGATGAAATCTTATGTTGTTTTCTTATGTTTTTGGAATTGGAAATTCATCACCTATTTATAGATTTATAACATTATACCACAAAAATACTCCAAGCACTTGAGAAAAGTTGAAAACTTTCCACCAAAAGTAACCAGAAATTCAAATAAAAAATCAGCCCAATGGCAAAATTTTTTGAACCATGCGTACGCATGGTAGAAGAAAAAATGCTTCAGTTTCATACAGACAAGGCCGTGTGTACGTATGGTCATTTAGCCTATGCGTACGCATGGTTAAATAGAAGCTACCAAAATTTGCTTTCCAATTTTTATCAGTAATTCATTCACATTTCATCCTAAAAAAGGCCCAAATTTTGAACAACAAATAAATATATGACATGAATATGAGTTTTACAGTTCTGTTATGAATTCGTCCCTTTTTGTAAATCATCTTTTCTCGTATGGAAGAAAATGCACATGGCGTACAAGCATAGTTTTGAAAGCTGTGATACTTCAAGTGGAGTAAAGCTTTTGAATGAATTCTATTCTTTATAATCTATTGTTTTCTTGATTTTGAAAGAAACCTTTAGCTTTTGTTTACTTGCAAGTGTAGAAACTTTATCCAATCTAAGTGTTTTAACACTTGGGTTATCATAAAAAGACGCATGCAAGCGCCCAAATCTAAATACTCCTAGGCAAAAACAACAGTCGCCGTATTAGAATCACTTAATAAGCTAGAGAGCTACATCTTGTACAAGTAGATCTTCTTTTGTTCATCTCTTTTCTTTCCACTTGTCTATTATCTCTCTCTCAACAAATACATACAAACCATGTAATGCATAAACGATACAAAATTCATAATTCACTTGGAAAGTCTATTATTCCTATTAGAATACTTGGTGGATAATCAAATTGTCCATTAAATTTCGGGAAACATCATTCAAGTTTTTGAATACCCCTTTTCAAACATAGATATTAAACATTGCTTCACGTAGTATAGTTCAATCTCACACGATAAATCCTATTATAGAGTTAATCTAATAAAATTCACTTCATCCTCGTCAGTATCTAAGTCATAAACACACATCTCATATATATCCACAAGACTTCATAAAATCCAGTGTAGATAAAACTCTCAAGTCTTGAGCAATTATAAATATAACACCTTACAAACACTTCAAGTACGCTATTATTACATACCAAATATATTCTCTGACCCTTTGGCGCCAGACTTTTTCGTTAGAGGATCCAACTTATAAATGGAAAGTAACGGCTAAATCCGAAAAATATGAAAAAGAGAATATCTCAACACTACTCAATTAAATCAAAGCAAAAAAAAAAAAATGACTTCAGAGCTACAATGTTCACAAATAACGTTCTTGACAATAAACAGTAAAGTAAAATTTATCTTCAAACCTGAATCCAAAGCTACTCAAAACATATCTAAGCAGGTGTCATCTAGGTATGGTCGTGATTAAACTCACTAGATTCAAATAATGTAATCGAGCAGGTATGCAGCATGATACTATACCTTGTCCTCTCGTGCGCAAGTGACATCCATTGTTTGTAACCAGCAAGTAATAGAAGCATGGCATCCCAGTTACACTTCACCTGATCACCATGCTTCTGATTATATTCTGTGCTTTGAATTCATAAATGTATCGCCCAGTCAGACAAATTCTATGACCATCTCCGATATGATATTTTATTTTATTTTATTTTATTTTATTTTTTGGAACATAAGGTATGTCATCACACTTCGTCACCATTGGTCGATCAAGAAACAAATTGACAGTTAGGTAATAAGACAAGTAGAAAAGGGCTGTGCAATTATTAAAAAAAAAAAAAATTCACCTATGTTACCCTTATCATTTGATTGCCTTCGTGAAATATCAATGATACAGGAAATAAACAGAGTTTATTTGATTTTTGTACAAATAATAGAAATAAAATTCAGTATCAACAATAAAGTACCATGTAAAATGGATATTGAATACCATAGGATGGAAATACAGCAAGCTAGCTTCCTGACATCCAAAATAAGGTAATTTGTCGGTCACCACTTTGCAACATGTTAATTCCAAGAAGGATGCATTATGCATATTTACTCGCTGGGACTTTTTCTGCAAATTCAAAACTCAAATATATTAGACCACGTAATAAAGACTTTATAAGAAGTTCCTTTTGAGTTCTAATAATTATTTCACAGTTGAAAATTTTATTAAGAGGCCATAACAATTACATTACATTCTGTTATCTAGTTGATTCCATAAAAGGCTTTAAAAAATTACACTCATTCTATTTGCCATTCAAATAACACGTTGGAACTTAAGGTATCACAAAAAGGAACGATAATTCCCCTTGCTGTACTCCACATCAACCACAAACATTTACATCTACAGAAGATGCAGGACGAATGTAAGTATCAAAGTTACGAGGGTAAATTCCAGCTGAGGGCCTCAACCTTCTATCTGTGGCACACGGATCCCCAACTTTTCAAAACAGTGCGTGCATAGTGCTTACCTGACGGAAAAGGTTAGCTTGAATTTTAAAAAGTCAAGTTTTTCTTAAATGGACAAATGTCCCCTTATTTGAATTAAACCAAGAAATGGAAAAGGAAACGAAAAAGAGAAAAATCGAAGAAAACCTAAGTAGAAAATCCCCAACCCCCACAAAGGTACCCTCCCACAATGAAGAAGATAAAATGGACCAGTGAAAAAAGCCCATCACTCTAAGAAGATAATAAGGAGAAGCCGGGGCTGCCTCCGTCTCCGATTTGGCAGTGCTCCACCTGCCAGCCACTTGCCAGCCACTTGCCCAAGCACCAAACAAATCTATGCTATGACCTATGTTGCAGAATTCAGCAGGAGATGAAGGTTCGTCGGAGGACGGTGGCGATGGCTTGGAGGGAGATTTGGCGGGGTTAGGTCGGGGAAAGAGATGACAGATTTTTTCTCTTTTTCTTTATTCGTTTCTTTATTTCTGTTCTTTTGTTTTAATTGAAAATAGGGTATAACTGTCATTTTAAAACAAAAAATTAATTTTTAACGGTCAAATGGATAATATCCGTCAGGCAGGGACACTTAAGTGCCACATTTAGTAAGTTGAGGACTCCAGCTTATAAAAACTTTTGAAAGAAAAGAAAAAATAAAGACTCAAAGGCAAAGGACAAGCTCAACAAATGAGCTGCAACTTAAGAGCAGACTGCTGGATATAGTAACAATCAGAAAACACTTGAAAATTGTTAGATGTAACTTTAACATCTGAAAAAGCAACTAGAAGGTTGTCAATATGATAGGGATTGATTAATATAAGAAAGCGTGATCTTAGGGATCTTCCAAACTTCGTTGAAAATAAAATTAGAAGGATACTGTTCTCAGCAGTGGAGGAGTGTGTGAAGACGACAAAAATGAGATCAGCTCTCTAGACTTGAGACAAATATAATGGGGCCCTCTTTAATCATTAGTAGGATTACAAATGATAATGAAGTAAAAAATAAAATGATCATATTGTCCAAAGAGCAAATCTTTTAGGAATTTAAGTTGGATTATTGGTAAGAAGGAACTGACGAGAATGTAATAATCCAGATTAAAGTGGGTTTGAATCAGAATGTTAATTGCTACAGGAATTTTATGTAGTGTGAAGATACCTCCAGTTAAATGGTAAGTTCTAGAGAATGGGATATTAGACCAACTAAACTAAATGTTGAGCCATTAATGACATGTGAGTATACGACAATAGGTGTCTTGCAAGCATTTGGGAAAACACAATGCACCGTTCACCATTTCTGGAGACTCACTTTTGAAGAATCCAAAGGTGCTAAAATTTGACAACTTTCATATCTCACCTAAATCCCTACATCCACTGCCATATCCAACACTTCTAGTACGAAAGACTGAGTGGACTAACCCAGATATAAACCCAAATTGATTATTGAAACCATAACTCAAACTCAAAGTCATCTCAATCATTCTCGGATAATTATGTGAATGGTTTCCCACCTTATCTGTTTCATAAAGTCTCAAAACAATATTTAAATAGTTGCTTGCCAATATAAGTTGCACCGACTCCCCTCCCTCATCCCAGACCTGTAGTTATGATTTGTTTAGCAATATATCTAGATGTACACTGCAAAAGTAGTACTTTTGTGATTCTTGAGTAGTACTGTAAGAAACATTGTATTTAGAAGTCATAAAAACTCATGTTAACATATTCTCCTTGCCTTCCAAAGAAGCATTAATTCCAACCCATCTAGGAAAATAAAGATCCAAGTTCCGATGGTGGTTGGGCAATTGCAGCAGAAGAAGCTGTCGAGCATAGGAGTGCTCCAGGACCAATTAAAATTTAAGACCATTAGATTAAAATTGCTGAAGGACCATTTGATTGAGAGTCTGCATGAATACAAGAAAAAAAACTCATGCCTACATTACACACAGTGCAAAATGGTGACACTGAATGTTATGCTCCAAACAAACGTATTTACCTTGTGATATTGCTTAAGTTGAATTTAGTGTACTAGCAGAACCTTCAAATTTTGCATTACCACTGGATGAAACAGAGGCACCCTTTTTTGACATATCAATGAACAATGGTTTGCCCTACAAAGCCAAAATTGAAAGTCAGATGGTCAAAAGAAAAATAAATTCTAAAAGAGACATCGCAAAAATTTTATGGTTCCTCATTTTTCAGTTAGCATAATACCCAACTCTTGCAAACAAAATATTACTGGATCCCAATAGACCCAATGCCAGATAGCAGCCAAAAACCATAAGCCCGGAAACACATATGTGCTACTATGAAATCAAGTGCTACAAGACTGGTATATACATGACAGAATAAAAGGGTGATCCCATAAATCATGGCCATCAACCATTTTGGAGAAGGACACAAATGAAGAGTAATGCCATGTATTAACACTGGTGTTTAACACTTCCATTAGACCTATTATTTAATGCCACTGTGTTGTAAACTAGTACTAAACACCTATGATGCTGCATAGCAATATTCTTATCTTAGTGGTTAAATTTTCTCTACTCTATAATAATCTAGGCCTACTATTAATCATAGCATAATTAACAGTGAAAATAATTAAGTATTAGCAGGCGCTAGTGAAAAATGAAAGTCTAACATGTAACTGCAACAAAAAGAAAGCAAATCAATTAGCTATAGTCAAATAGGAAACTTGCGTCTACAAGTCATGATATTTTAAACTTATGTCTTGCTCAAATGTCATATATACAGGAGCTATCTTAGACACAAGGGGAAGGACAAGCGAAGGAAGAGGAACGAACCTTGCAGCCTGGGGAGTTGATGTCTTCTTCCTCTTGACTTACTTAACGCTGAGTTGGAAAGCAAACAAGATCTACACAGAGATGATAAGTGGTAAAAAGAGTTAATTATTTGCATGAGGGGAAGGGAGAGAACAACCTCCTCTTGCTTTGCAGTATTAGCAGGAAGGAGCAAAATGTACCCATCATAAATTCTACACATAGCATAATCCTGCCAAAATTCTTTTATATTTTTTAATGTAAGAACAATTTGTTTTTGTTAATCATCTGATTTCTCATTTTCTCTATATTCTCCTACCTGTACCTCTCTTTCATGTCATCGTTTATCTCATCATCAACCAGTATGCACAAGTCATTGCTAATTCTCAAATCCGAAGCTGTATGAATTAGCAAGTCTTGCGAATATGAAATGATCCTTCGGTTTAAGAGTAAAAGAATTGCGTCACACTCCCCTAAAATTGGTAAATCCTCAAGGATCAAATAGGCCAGCTAGGTCGACAACGCATAGAGAGAATTTGAACTGATCAATTATCTATCAAAAAGAGAAATTGATAAAGGAGGAAAAGAAAGTCAAGATGGTCACTTGCCTCCCATTTGTTGGAGGAAATTTTCCTGCCATACAGAGTGGCCATCCTAGAAAACTTCCATGAGAAGTAATTTGGCCTTTTGATCACAAATTGCGAAATTTAGGATGATAGTTAATTACTGGATCAAGGTAAAGTTCAAACAAGCATTTCAAGTCTCGCATCATAAATTTGTCCATTTTTGCCTCGCAACATAAGCAAAGTGCTCATGAAAATAACCCTTGCCAGTGTGTGGACCAATCAAGTGTCATGTGAAGGATATTATATCCTATATGCCCTCATTTTTATCAAGAAACCCCTGAATTAACATTGCATGAGTTTGCGGATTAAGCTGGCAACCAAGTTTCTCCATGACATTTACCAGCTCAGAGCATCTATCAACAAGCCCCCTTTTCAACAACCCGTCGATCAGAAGCTTCCAAGCAACTTCATCATAATTGTAACCACATTGAATAAGCATACAAAATGCAGACTTAGCCTTCTCATCATTCCCTTCGTCATACAATCCACAAACAAGCAGCTTATAGGATTCTATATGTGGTAGAAGTCCAAGCTTGAGCATGGTATCAAGTATCTTCATTGCTTCCTCATACATTTTCAACTTGCAACAACAATTCACCAGTGCATTATACATATCTGCATTGGGAGACATTCCACATTGTTTCATATGATCAACCAACCTCCAGGCTTCTTCAAGACGTCCTTCTCGGCACAGTCCAATGGTGAGTGCATTATAAGTGTTAACATTTGGTGAGCAACCATTGCCAACCATTTTCTCGAAGAGCTTAACTGCCGTATCATATTCCATTATTTTCCAGACATCTGCAATATTAATTAAGTTTTCTTCTGTTTTTGGATCAAGTCCCGTTCTACAACCACTTCCATTCATTCGTTTCTCATGTAAGAGATGTTTGATTAAAACGGAGTAGGTATAATGAGATGGTTCACATCTAGCATCAACCATACATTTGAGCATATCAAAAGCACGATCTAGTAAACCTGAACGTCCATATCCATCAATTAATACTGTGTAAGCCTTGAAATCTGGTTGCACCCCTTCTTCTTTCATTTTAGCCATCATATCCTCTGCTTCTTTCAACTTCCCTTGGTTGCAGTATGCAACGAGAAATGAAGTGTATGTGCAAACGTCAGGTTTATTTCCCAGGGAAACCATCTGATGAAATACCCTATAAGCATGATCAAAGGCATATTCTTTTAACATTTGCTCAATGAGAATAGTGTAAGTAACAATTGTAGGTTTCACACCTTCTTCCAGCATCCTTTCCAGAAATTCTGCTGCTTCAGGCAATTTTTTTTCTTTGCACAGCCCACTAATCAGCACATTGTAAGTGTATGAGTTCGGACGGAAGCCCTCACTACTCATTCTTCCAAACAAAGTTAGGGCAAAATCAAACTTCCCTGCCTTGCAGAATCCATCAATCAGAGTAGTGTATATAACTTCATTTGAATTTAAACCATTCTCTTTGAGAGAGTCGTATAAATGATAAGCCTTCTCAACTGCCCCTCTTTCACATAATGCATCAATGAGAGCACCATAAGTTAACTGGTCAGGAATTACATTTTGCTCTTCCATTAACCTGAGCAGCCTAAAAGCGCTATCTATATCACCCTCATTACATTGTCCACGTACTAATAAGTTGAAAGTTACAAGATTCGGAGACATCTTCTGCTCTAGCATCTGACTAAGAAGTGACATTGCCTTGTGCACTTGTTTTACCCCACAATATCCAGATATTAACTCATTGTAGGTTCTCACATCTGGACGACAATTATTTGATTCCATCATGGCGAATATACCAAAAGCAGCATCAATAAATCCCTTCTTACAGTGCCCATCAATCAAAGCATTAAATGTCCCCACACTAGGAACCAACCTGTTATCTAACATTACATCAAATAATCTCCTTGCTTCATCAAGTTTACCATCTTTACAAGTACCATCGATAACAGCTGTATAAGTGTGAACATTTGGTTCACAACCTTTCTCCTTCATCTCCTGAAACAAGCTCAGAGCTTCCAAACTCCTATCTGAACCATACAGTGCATCAATCAAAATAGTGTATGTCCGGACATTAGGACAACAATTATCATCGCCCATTTGCAAAAATAACTTCTTCGCCTCATCTACCCTCCCAGATTCACACAGCCCATGCATCAAATTATTGTAAGAAACCTCATTCCTCCGACAACCTTTTTGTGGCATTGCCACAAAAATTTGAGTCGCATTATTTACATCACTCCTCCTGCAATGACCTAAAATCAATGAAGTGTACGTATGTGTATCTGGCCTCAACCCGGCCTGCAAAATCTTACTTATGTACAACTCAGCCTCCCTCACATTACCCAATTTACAATATGCATTAATCATTGTATTGAATGTGTATATATTCGGCGAGAGCTTATCATCTAACATCTCCGTATAAACACATTTCATATCATCAACCATAAGAAAACGCGCCAATGACATCAAGAGCGTGTTGTAACACCTAATGCTGAGCTTAAATCTGTAATCACTATCAGAAGTATTCATCTCCCGACATATATTCAACACAAAACTAGCGTCTTCTGCAGTTTCACAGGACTTAATCATTAAAATCCGTATTTTTTCTGCGACCCCAAGAAATTTATTGGGGATCAAAATGCGCAAAAGAGAAGAACAAGCTTGAACATTGGGTGTAAAACTGGGGGTACGGGAGAGAAAATAGAAGAAACTAAGCGCAGTTTGGGGATTAAGATGGGGGTGTTGGGAGAGGAACGACGAGAAAACAGAAGGGGATATTGCAGGGATTAGTTTTCTGAGGGAAGGGTGTTTTTGCCAATTGGGATGTGAAAGGAGGGAGAGGAGTTGAGAAGAAAGGTCAATGGCAATGGGGGTGGAAACGGGTAGTGGATCGGTAGTTTCAGAGGCAATTGAAAATGAGAAGGGTTTGGTAAATGCAAACAGGAAAAAAACAGAAGAATGACTGGAGGATAGTAATGGTACCGGTTTGATGGTGGCGACAGCGGTTGATCGTATCATTCTGAATCGGAATACGGCGGAGGCGGCGGAGGAGGAGGAGCGGAGGACGCCATTCATGAATATGGATGGATGCTTTCAGTTAGGAGGTGAGATTCATGAAGCTGATTTTGGATCGAGGGAGATGGGGAAGAAAGTAGAAAATGGAAACGCTTGGTCTTTGTGTGAGTGAAGTGTTCAGCGGCTGCTGAGTAGGGATTGTTGGGGGTGGCGTAGGGGTTTGGGTTGATGACCTGCTCGTGTCAGGTGTGTGTCCTTCGAAGAATTTCTTCGAGGACCAAAACGATGGAATGAATAAAGGAAAGGGTTTGTTTTCAACGACTCTTAAAATGGTAAGTTCGTCTATAAAAATAGAAATCCTTCTCATCGATGATCACGATACGTATTTAAAAAATGAAATTCTTAATTAATGGAGGAATAATATCACCCTTTTGATCAATGAAATTCAACTATTGAACCAAAATGGATAATTTACTCCTTACTATAAATAATTGTAGACAATCATTTGATAATTTAAATTTTATTTTCTTTGAGATTGTGTACCTTAACTTTATAAAACAATGTTATTGCTAAAGCAAAAAAAATTGAAATTTTATATCGAGATATTATGTATCGATAGTATGAACTATGGGTAATTAATGCATAACATTCCCACATTTCACTATTATTGTGGAAAATGTCTTTACCTTTCATTTTTTTGACATTTTCACCCTTATTTTCATCTTTCATTGCGCAAGAGGTTCTTTTCATTCATTTTCTCAATTAAATCGTAAAATGATTAATATATTCTTCTATTTAAATAAAACAAAAGGAAAAAAAAAAGAATTAATTGCAATTATAGTCCCCATCTTTCACTATTATTGTAAAAAAATCCATATCTTTTATTTTTTTTTTTGGGTATTTTCACTCTTAATTACACATTTGATTACGCAAACCATCATTTCTATCCATTTTCATCCGATTTCTTAATAAAAATTTGTGAAATGACAAATATACATTTCTATTTAAATAAAAAGTTAAACAATTAATTGCAACCATAATCCCAAAATTTTTAAAAATTGTAAACGAGTCCCCAATAAATTAATAAAAAATATTTTTTTATAAAAAAAGTGCAAACAAGTCCCAATTAAATTTATTAAAAAAATTTTAAAAAATAAAGATTGCAAACGAGTCCCAAATAAATTATTAAAGAATTAGAAATTAAAAAAATATTTTTTTTTAAATATGAGAATATATTCATCACTTCACAGTTCTTTATTGAAAAATTAAATGAAAATGATGATTTGCACAATTAAAGATGTAATTAAGGGTGAAAATATAAAAAAAATGAAAGGTATGAACGTTTTTCGCAATAATAATGAAATGTATGGACATTATGTACTAATTACCCTTTTAATAATTTATTTGAGACTGATTTGCACTTTTTAAAAAAATTGAGACTATGATTGCAATTATTTTTTTCTTTTTCTTTTTCTTTTTCTTTAATGGTATATTCGTTATTTCACAATTTTTAATTGAGAAAAATAAATGAAAAGGACATTTTGCTCAATGAAATGTGGAAATAAAGGTGAAAATACAAAAAAATGAAGGTAAAGACATTTTCCAGAATAACAATAAATGGTGGAAACGTTATGTGCTAATTGTCCAACTAGAAATCCTTCTCATAGATGAAATGGTCGTTATACATCTTGAAAAATGAAATTATTGATTGATGACGGAATAACATTACCCATTTGTTCAATGAAATTCCACTATTGAACCGAAGTGGATAATTTACTCGTTACTAGAAATAATTACAACGAATCATTTGATAATACGGATTTTCTTCTAAATTTTAGACCTTAACTTTATGAAACAGTGTTATTACTAAAGCAAGAGAAAATTTAAATCTTATATCGAGATACCGTGTATGGATAGTATGAACTATCACATCCAAACAAGAACTCTTGAACTGCAAATAACTAGTTCATGTTGTGTCGTACATGGCTACATGGTGTGTGATAATTCATATAGTTTGAAATATTTAGAGCCCAAAAGGAAAAAAATATTAATTTTTGATAGACTGTTACAGAGAAAATCGTGATCCGTCTAGACACACTAGTTAGATCGAGTGAAGTTAGGATGGGTGAAGTTTTATAGCTTGGCATATATTCACTCTAATCTATGACTCATCTACCAACATTTGGCCATGTCTCACTAGGGCAGAATCGTCACGCCCACAAAATCAATCAAAGTTATCGGAACCATGCTACATGTACACTTGCTCGGACCAAAACTAAACGCGACCCGTAATTATTGAGGCCCTCGCTCGGACCAATTGCATATTTGGATAAGCTTAAAAGGTTTACTTAAAAGTAAATTTACTTAAAAAAGCAAGCCGAATTTAGACATTGTCTAGTTTATTCATTTTTCCCTTTATCTTAATCTCTCTTTTGTCGAGTTGAAACTTGATGCAGATTGTATGTTGATAGTTTCTTTGATTTTGATATTCCAGTATAGTACCAATCGCAACGACTTACTCAACACATCATCATTAGTAACTTGTAACATTATTACATTTGGTGATTAATGACATATTTGGAAAAATTATGCCCCCGTAATCAAACTCTCGTAGTTATAGAAGTCAAACCAGCATAGACAATTCAGGAATCACGTGTACACATTGTCAATTATTTTGTAATTCTATTTCTTACTATGGTCCTATTTGACTCACATTATTTTTTCATTCTCATTCTTCTACTCATTTTCAACAACATATTTTTCAATAAAATAATATTTTTCATCACATCAATAACATTTCCTTCTTTTTCAACCACATATTTCCCATCACATCAACAGTAAAAATGTATTATTTTTCCAAAAATTTGCACCAAACAGGTTGTATATATAGAGAATTGTACGGCTTTATTCATAAACAAAAATCATGTCTGCTAATACTTTGCTAACTTAAAACTGTTTTACTTAAAAGTAAATTATAGCTTATAATGAGTGACTTCTTTATTTGCAAATTTTGATTAATGAGAATTTATTTAATTTTTATATTAAGCTCGTAAGTAACTTTTATTGCTTAAAAAGGAGGACAAAAAAGCAACATGTTAATCACATATAGAAAAATAAAATACTTAGATGTAATTTTTGTTTTGTTTTTTTCGTAAGATTAGGCAAACATATCCAAACACGTGCAATGAGATTTTTTCTCTCTAGTTATTGACTTGTGTTGCCTAATTATTTGGCAAGGAAGATAAATAGACATGGACAGTGGCTCCGTCGCACCCGATGAGGTAGTCGAGCGTCCTGGCTCCGCTAGAATTTACATTGGCCGCGCAGTGCAGTTGATTTGTCATCTATGATTGCAATCTCTACCGGGTAGAAAAGATGAAATCATTTGGGACTTTTGGTTCGAGAATGGGCCTTTTTTATTTTAGAAAAAAAGGAAATTACAGGCTCACAGGTATTTAAGATACAATTTTCATAATTCCATATTCAAATTTGATATTTTAGAAATCAGGTCTTAAGGAATTAAAAAATTATTTTTTATTTATAATAACCAACCCGTTTCTTACGTGAAGATTGAAGAGAAAGTGTTTTTAAATAAGTAAACAATATCTTCAAAAATCGCCTAGAACCGCTACACATCTTAAACATCGCCCCATTCCAAAAAAATAACAAAGTGATTCTTACCTAAATCATACAATTTCCCTTCCTTTTGACATCAAACGGAAACCCTAAATTGATCGCGAACCCTAAATTGATTCTTGCTACGGTGCTATGGTGAAGGTGGTTCATAAAAAGAGAAGCTCGGTGACCGATACTTGTCTGAAATTTCGAACGGTAAATATAAGGAATGACGTTAACGAGACGTTATGATCGGAAGGGAAAATTCGACGCCGGTGAACATTCTGAATCTGCCATACAAAATAGAAGAAAGTCTAATGTGTCGAAGGAATTCTGTAAAGAAAACCCAAAACCCCGGGTAAATCGAGACCGAATGTGGAAAAGAGAGTTCGCGAGGAAATCCCTAGAACTCCTGTGTACTCTCGAAAATCGAATCCGAAGAATGAAAGTTTTTTTTGTTACATTGTGATGTTCGACATTCGATTGTGGCCTAGATTTTATGAATCTGTGACCTAAAAACATTTTAGAATAAAAGAGTTTCATCTTGGTCATAGTTCCTGTCCGTATGTGAATAAATGTCATTGTACGTCTAATGTTCCTTATTGATTATTGTGACATAGGAATGGAAGTAGATTATACTCGAAGATTCATGGTTTCCGGGGAAAATTACAACCAATGTGGGAAAAAACATTCTAACAAACTTCACATCAAAATTCGATGAGGTACAAAGGCCCATCTTGGCGAAAACTTGCTTCTCTCATTTCATTGAATGTAATGAAATTATTTTGCAGACTTAGCTTATACACTATTTTTTGATGAGGGAAGTGAAGCAACATAATCCCAATGAGATGTGGTTCAAGATTGCTAATAGATTTTTGAGGTTTTCATTGTGTGAATTTTGTTTAGTCACATGCCTTAGATGTATTGGTGATGATT
>CAIGRK010418675.1:5753-21304 GCA_903798315.1 Fraxinus greggii | reverse complement strand
AAAAGTAAGGAAATTTTATTGGTTTGTGTGTAGAATATTTTATTGTGTGAATGTGTGGTGAAAAAATGATACTGTAGCAAACAATTTAATTTTTTAAGTGTAGACAAACAGTGACGTAATCATTTATGTAGAGGGGTTGTGATAGGCATGAGTATTTAGTCCCTGTTTGGCGGCCTTAAAATTTTAAAAAACATAATTTTGAATAGTATTTTTCTGAAGAATATGCGACGAAAAAGTAAGAAAAAATTTTAGAATTACGTATCGAATATTTTATCGTGTGAATGTATGATTGAAAATGAGTATGAAAAATAAATTGAAGTAAAGTAAAACGAGACAAACAGGGGCTCGGTCTATCACTCCGTAGGTCAAGAGTGCATAAGGAAGTTACTTCTTGGTTTCACATGTTTGCTTTATAAAATTATATCAGAAAAAATTGAACATGTCAACATCTTTGTCGTTTGCATGTTTTTTCAAAGAACAAGGGTGGTTATAATGATGTGTTTATTTATGTAGAGGGGTTGTGATAGACACGAGTATTTAGTCCCTGTTTGGTGGCCTTAAAATTTAAAAAACGTAGTGTTGAATAGTATTTTTTTTGAAGAATATACGATGAAAAGTAAGAAAAAATTTTAGATTTACGTATCGAATATTTTATTGTGTGGATGTATGATTGAAAATGAGTATGAAAAATAAATTGAAGTAAAGTAAAGCGAGACAAACAGGGGCTCGGTCTATCACTCCGTAGGTCAAGAGTCAATAAGGAAGTTACTTCTTGGTTTCACATGTTTGCTTTATAAAATTATATCCGAAAAAATTGAACATGTCAACATCTTTGTCGTTTGCATGTTTTTTCAAAGAGCAAGGGTGGTTATAATGATGTGTTATTATTTCATCGAATTCTTATCGACTACCTTCCATTATTAAGTACATTTCATCCTTGATGATCGTTTCTATAAAAAAAACATTCTATTTTATACTGGCTTGAATTTATTTAAAAAAATATGATAAAAAATTAGTTGTTTACACAACCTCGACCTTGGATCTCAAAATGAGCTAAATATTGGATAGTTGAGAATAAGTATATGATGAAAAAAAGTTGAAGATATAAGAAATACCATAAACAAAGACTGATGACATGAATACTATTTATCATTCGATACACCTCATCTTATCAAAAACATTTATATAGGGCCTACTAGAGGTGAATATAATTCGATTTGGATGGCTTGTGACAAATTTTCAAACTAAACCACCTAAAATAGTTTGAATTTTTTTGCAAACCAAACGAAACCACTTCAATTATTAAACCAAACCAATTCAAACAATTTTTGTCTATTTGGTTCGGTTCAAAATCACGGTTTAACAAAGAAAAAATAACGTATATCGAATAAGTTAAATTGTTATAGCAATTAATAGTAAAATCTAAAAACTAAGTTAAAACGTAAATAATTAATTGAGTAACCAAACTAGGAAAATGAGAAGCAAATAAATGAAAAAATGTTGTCCGCTAAAAATTGAAGTACTCGAGCGCAAATCAAAATAAAACGACATAACTACCAATAAAATATAGCAAACAATTACCAAAAAATTGGAAAAATTGACCTTGAAATTTAGTCGAAATTCAAGAAAAAAATGTGTGAGTTTTGAATTAAAATCTAGATTTAATGTCTACTAAATGGTAATGAGCGGTCGATGAATATGATTTAGCAACAGATGTTCAACACTTCATCTAATTTGAAGATTTTGCATTCATAGTTGTTATGGACTTATGGATATTGGATATGATTTAATTAATTAACTAGATGGATAATTATGTGTTTAGATATTGAGTTTAATTGGATTATGTCTAATATGGATATATCTTTTTAATTGGGATGTGTTTAATTTTGATTGGGTTTGATAAAATTAATATTAATTTATTTTTATTTTTTTGTAAACTGTTTGACAATTTGAAATGATTTACAAAGATTGAAACATAAACAAAACAATTTCGAAGCGATTTGGTCTTTGTTTGTTGTAGATTAAAATCAGATTTTTAATAAATTTTGATAAAAGTTGAAGAAATATGTGGTTGAAAAGTTAGTGGATCTCATAAAATGTGTGGTTTAAATTAATTATTGACTTTAAATTAAGATTAAAATTAGATTTTAAATTGTACCAAACAAGGTTTGGTTCAATTCAAAATCAAAACGTTGACTGATCCACCTGAACCCAAACCAACGATTTGAAAAAGCGTTTTCGATTTGATTTTACGGTCTGAGGACATCGCTGTTTAACCATAGGGCTCACCTCCTTCTTTCCTTCTCGTTTGCTAGTGACATCCATAATCCTCCAAGAAGCGGAATTTAAAAGTTTTATTCTCAACAAGTATGAATATAATCGCGTAAACATGCTCTGTGCACACAATAGTTCGACACTATTGATCCAAACCAAATCAAAGTCAACCTTGTACCTATCAAAGTCAACCTCAAGGGAACATTAACAATGATACCCAATATTTCACAAACCAAATATTGATTAATATTATATTTTCACACCTGTAGCCAACTTTACGCTTACAACTTTGATCATTTGGCCCCGAAAAATTCACTTTTAGGAGCACAAACCTGTAATGATCTAAGAGTTTTATCAAAATGCTTGGCCTTAGTCCCAAGATATTCACCCCAAGTGATTGCCCTGTAGAGTGGGGGATGAAACTTGTCTACCAATTTTGGAATTGGAAAGATTTTGACACTTGATGGTGGCCCATATAGATAAGCTATGGACAAACGATGTTGGGTCCGGTTCACCACCGCCCGGTGGAGGACACTGGGATACCACCCGTTCGACAAAATGTGTAAGAGATCACCTACATTAACTACCAGAGCTCCAGGTTGTGGAGGGACCTTTATCCACCCATATTCCTGCTTGAAAATCTGTAATCCATTTGTGTTACTCTGATGGAGAATGGTGAGAATGGTGGAATCCGTGTGTGCTGCAAGCCCCATAGCCCGGTTGGGATCGGGACAAGCTGGATAAGAGTTTAGCTGTATAACTGAAGATGATCGTGCTTGAAACTGATCTACTTTTGAGCCAGACCAGTTCATGTCTTCTTTTGTGATGTTCAATGATCCAAGCATAAGCCACATCAATCTTTCTGCTAGCTTATTCATCTCGTTTTCGTAATCTTGTATTGTGTAACTGAGATAATAGAATTAGAAAGGGAAAATTAAAATTTCTGCTAAGATCTCATGCACTGATGAATGGACTAGAACTGAGGATATTATATTTACCAGAATATGTGGTAGTCGTCTGGCCAAAGTAGACGGGCGTGTTCTAGTGGTGAACCGGAAATGGTGAACCCTTCAGACCACATGAGTTTGGGAAAGAAAGATGAAATACGAGGAACCCCATAACCGGACAAGCCATTAGGCGAACGAGCTGCTTTAAGCTTCTGATGCATGGGAAGAGAGAAAAACCTTTTTCCTGCAGACTCAATGTCATCAAGCAAGCTCATGGCAATATTATGATTAACAACTTGGAAAGCACCCCATGATTTGCATGCAGATCCTATAAGTTCCATGGCATTCTTGTGATTGAGATCAATAATTGGAAGAGACTCTAGTTTACATGCACTGTCTGATGGGGGATCATGATCAAGTGGTTTCCATGCATGGGAATCAGGCAATTCTTTTGCTGAGTTCAAGTCCAAGTATTTTTCAGGGAATCTTGCATGCATATTTTGTAATGATTTTTCTTGTTTAGTTCTTCTTCTAGTTAAACAGGGCTAGCTTGAATTTAAGAGGTTGTATAAGAATGTTTGCTGCATACTGCCTTTATATAGATGATAGGAGTTCTGTTGGAGGGGGTTGAAAGTAAGTTTTCAAAACTGATTTTCAAGTCAATATCATCCCATCTAAAAGTTTGGTCACACTGTGCCCCGTTTATTTCTCATTTTTCATCCACCATAAAAATGAAAAATATGATTATTATTCATCACATCAAGCTATCAATTTTGAATTTCTATCTTTTGTGATAACGACTATATTTTTCATTTTTTATTCTATAATAATGTGGTTCAAATGGATCCTATATCTCTCTCTTTCTCTCTCATGAGTTGAACTAACTCATTCAACATTAATGACCCGTTTAATTTGTGTTTCAATTTTGAATTTTGTGCTCATTTTTAATTTTCTATTTTGAACGTTTGTTTTAAAATTATTAAAAACGTATTTGATTTATTATTTTGAAAAATTATATTTAAAAACAAAAAATTAGGAAACGTGTTTAATTTGAAATTTTCAAAAAATATTTTATTCCATGAAATTTGGCAGACATACATACATACACATTAAAATTGATTAATATTATAATATTTATTCTCACTGCAAAAGTAAATAAAAATAACTAATAAATTGAATTCAAAATATAGAAAATAAAAATAAAAATAATGACGCACACTGAGAATATTATTATCCATGTTTACTTATATATATAAGAATTTTTATGTAAACTAGTCAAAGTTAAAAGTGCGTTCCACTTTTTTTTTAAATGGTTTATAAATATTGTAAAAGTAATATTTAAAGATAAATATTAATTAAGGGCATGATTAAAATCTGATTTTAATCTAAGTCAAAATCAAACAATCGATATTAACCACATCTTTTATGGGTCCCACATCTTTTCAACCACACATTTCAAATACTTCTATCACAATCCACTAAAAATTTAATTTTAATCTCTACCAAACATCTTCTAAATGAATGTGGATGTTAATTAATTAAGAATTAATAAAACGGAATGCATGCATGAACAATGATCTTGTAGTATTTATTACAATTTGTAAATGGGTTTCATGTGGTGAAATCACATGAGTGAAATGGTTATGTAAAATGTGCATTGATGATAACAAATAGTTGGCAAAATAATTCATGAAATATTGGTCAAATGTGTAAAGGAAATCCGAATGTTAATTAATTTAGAATTAATGCTAGGAAATAGATATGTGACATGAAAGTTAAATTATCTGTACTAAATGAATATAATTTAATTTTCAATTAAATGAAATTGGATATTAATTAGTATACATGGACGTGAATAATGAAATGTATTATTGAATGTGAAATTCTAATTAACTTATAATTAGAATTAGTAACACTAAAATGTGTAAATGAAGATGAATATTAATTAAATGATTTTGAATGTTAATTAATTAAGAATTGATATCAGGAGAAATTAGATGCTAATTAGCATAATGGACGCGAATAATGAAATGCATTCTTAAATATAAAATTCTAATTAACTTATAATTAGAATTAATAACACTAAAATGTATAAATGAAAACGAATATTAATTAAATGAATGTGAATGTTAATTAATTGATAATTAATATCAGAAAATTCATGCATGAACAAGAATTTTGTGGTATTTATTATAGTTGGTAATTGGGTTTCATGTGGTGAAAGCATACTATCCAATATACATTGATGGTAACTAAATAATTAGTAAAATAATTAATGACAATATTGTTCAAATAATTAAATAACTTAAATACATATTGAAAAATGAATATTTAGAATTTTCACTGAAAATACTCGTAACAACAAAAAAATGTATTTTGAATTTTATGCTATAAATTTATCCTTATTTTCGAAACTGCATTTTTCAAAAATATCAAAATAAAAACATTTTCAGTATTTTGTAAAATTGAAAATAAAAAACAGAAAACCAAATGCACTAAGAAAATGTTTAAACGATGCGATTTAGAGCTTGTTTGGTACGGATTAAAATTAGATTTTAATCTAAATTAAAGTCAAACAATCAATATTAACAATATCTTTCATGGGTCCCCCAACTTTTCAACCACACATTTCAAAAACTTTTATTAAAATCTATTAAAAAATTAATTTTAATCCCTACCAAACACCCCCCTTAACTTTTTGGTACGGCGGGGAGGGGAATTGAAATGACCCTTTTGTCCTCCATAAATTGAAGAAAAGTCGTTGAAGACCCACTAAACAATATCCTCTCCATGTGCCCTTGTCTTGTCCATGAGTAGAAAAACATGTCTTCCCAACTGGGTCCCAATTCACTAACAGACGACGTTTTTTAAAACCTTATTCTCATTTGATGAAATGACCATCCTGTCCCCTTGGCTTGTCCACTTGCGTTCTTGACTTAGATTGCACGGAGACAGAAAACGATACGACACTTGAAAACGATAAAAGAAGAAGGACAATACACATTATAGAAACTATGTAAACAAAATTGTAACTTAAAAACTAGAGGGCTCAAAAACTCGTTAAACAACAATTGAGATTAAAAATTACGATAATTATATTCACATCACAATTTTCATTACTTGCAACATATTTTAATTGCACTTAAGATTATTGATCTTTGCTTATTATAGAACTTAAATTTCCAATATTTTTTCATGGCATTCTCATCGTTAATTTGTCATTAGTTGACACATTTTTGTATCTGATAACTTTTTGTCGAAAAATTCCTTTGTAATGGCAATAAAAAAGAGAATTTTCCCCTCATTTTAAAGTATGAAAACAGAATATTTTGACAGAAGTCATCATCAAGGACAAGATGTACTAATTAATGGAAGGATACGGATAAGAATTTGAGAAAATAATTAGGAAGATAATTACTACAATGAACAAAAGATTGAGGAGTTTTAAGTGCAACTAAAATGTGGTGCAACAAATAAAGACTATAATGCTTATATAATTGTGGACAAAACTTAAAGGAGGCTCAAAACAACTTGGGAACAACCATTGAGATTAAGAGGTGTTTATCTATTTAAACTTTAAAAATAATTAAAAAAAATCAGATACAATAAATGACTTTTAAGGAAAATGAATATTAGCACTTACAACAGATTAAAGGTTAAGAAAAATAGTTTCACGATAACTTTAGCGACGACCAGGTAAAAGGAAAAAAATACAAGAAGTTCATTGTTGTACATCAACGATCATACATGAGACGTGCCTGTGAGGACACATAACACATGCATACTAGTCCTCGTTCTAGTTTACATACGACATTCATGTGGTACCAATGTAGTTAAGTTGGATTATTTTGCCAAGTAATCCATATCTCATTGGAGTGTAGTGTATGTTGGTCACCTGGTTGGGTCACATAGGTCTAAGCCTTACATAATCGCCTTGGTATTATGTTAGTCGACATGTTTGACCTTCATTTTAATTAGATTTTGGGGGAAAAATGTATGTTTGATTCCCATTTTTTTAAAAATGTATTTCTCTCTCTTTTTTTTTTCTTTTCAGTAAACCCACAAGGAATATTCGCTTATTAATTACTCATTTCTATCTATTTATAAATTAAATAATTTATAAAGTCTTCCCAAATTAATCGAGGCTAAATTAGTTCATCTAAAAGTTTATGTAGTCAGACAGAAGAACAATTCATTTATATATTTTCTTCAAGGAGAATTGATGTTAGACCTTTATTAAAGGTTTTGTATTATAGTAGCTGCACATAATTCTGTAAAATAAACGAAAAACTCAGCTGGTATATATAAAAAATACAAACACTAATAATTTGTAAAGTATCAAATAAATTGTAATCCTGGATGACATGCAATGAACTGAAAGTTCTGGTAAATGCTTATAAAATACACGAACAAAACGATGCAAGATGCCCAATTACTGAAATTACAATCACGCCAGCATAAAAGGAGAAAAAATAACAGCACGTTCTGACGTTCAGTAAAGAGGATTGAATTGTAATAAAGAATAAAAAGAATTTCAAATCATGTTCACCATACAGTGCGATTACATCTAGCATTGCGCACCAAACATGCAGCAATGGAATCACTAGTGTAAAGAGTAGATAGATATAAGAACAAGCACAAACCAAATCCGAGAAGATGAATTCCAGATGAAAGGTCAGAGAAAAAACTGAGTATCTGCAGAACACGAGTCCTGAGTTGGAGTACTTGGCCAATTGTCTAGGAGAGTGGACGTTGATTGACTGTGGTTTCCTGGACTTCCCCCCTTCCATAATTGCTGCTTAAGCTGTATTCCTCGCGGTATGGACATTAGATCAATCAGGAAATCCATGGGCTCGATTCTAAACATTTCTCTTTTCACGTAAATTCTTGGTTTCAAGAGTCTACCATAATGTTCACTATCCCGCAGAATTTATCCCTGGAATTTTATACCAATTACAAATTTACAAGGCATCCGATTTGAAAATGACAATTCTTGCATAGTTGCATTAAGATGTTAGCAACTACTCGCCGACCGCTCTCCTATAAGAGCAAAGTATTGACAAGGTAAGGTAACACATAGTGCATGTAAGGCAATGAAGAAGAAAAAGATATAGGGTTGCTTTATTTGCATTTAATGACACTTCAACTCAAGCATACAAGTTGGGCAGTGTTTGTCATGTTCATTACATAACTTATAGGGTAATGATATTTGTACAAAGGGAGGGTGATAAAATGGTTGACAAAATGTCATGTGTCACCCCCCCTATTGGGGGGCATATGTTGCAGACACCTTTGTAAGTGTGGTATAACTCTAACTTATATGAATAAGTTTGTCGGTTTAAACTTTAAAACGAGATAATTCAACTTCGTATAGAGCAGACGAAGATATGTGAGTTTATATCTTACCGTTACCCATTTATAATTTTATAAATATGTTGCTTCTTTGACTTCTCCAGAAGATATGGAAACACTATTTTTAAGATAAATTGGTCGATACAAAAAGAATAATAACTTTACTAGAAAACGAGTGTTTCTCTTCCCGTTTGTCCTTGGGCATTGAGTTGGCCTCTTTCTTGTAATGCCGTATCCAAGGTTTACAAGTATGGTTGAGTGCTTGCAAATTTATAAAATTTTATGAACGGGAAGGAAAAGAGAGCACATGAGAGCAAGTAATACTGAAAATAATTTTTAATTTCTACATTTACACGTGCCACTAAAAAGGAAAAGCTAACCTACCAGCTTATAAAATTGGACTTAATTTCAATTTAATCACTCAACTTATAATTTATCAACTTTTCAACTATATATTTCATCAACTTTTATCCAACGCGCTTTGTCAAACAATCCTTGAAAGAGTGCACCTTTCATTGTAGCAAATGATATAAATGCCCGTTAGTTGGGTTAAGAATTTTATCAATTTTTATAGTGATTTAAATTTGGGTTCATGTTAAAGTATCAATCTGGTTATTATTCTTAACAAGCTTATCTAAGATGATGAAATGTTTGAGCATATCGATCTTAAAATTCGAATGTCCTTTTGAGATTTAGACGAATCGAAGTACTCATCTGAATTTAATAGCGTTTAAAATCATATTAAAATTTGTAGTTCCATTTTAAAAAATTAATCTTATTAAAAGAAGTAATACAATGCTCCAAACCCTTATAGAGTCCATGTTTGAGCCACATTATAATTTTTATTTTCATTATTGTACTCATTTTCAATCACATATTTTTCAATAAAATAATATTAAAATGATTTGAAATTAAAATGTAAGTTAGTTGATCAAATTTAATTTGCACCAACATGAAACAAGCTTGGAAATTGAGTGACTTCTATTGAAATTTTCCCCGTATTCTCTACGTGGCAAAGGTCCGGCTCTTTGAGAATTGATCAATTTAACCGTTATCACATAACTTGGATTCTCCCGCAATTTTAGAGAGAGAAAGAAATCGACAATGGCGGCGTTGAATACATTATCCCAGCCCCCAAATCAATGGCAGCTGACGACAGCCTCTACTCAGCCATCTATCTGTAAATATAATAATAATATTAACACAGTTTGTCAAAAATATGCGTCGGTATCTAATTCTACATGTAAATGTGGAAGAACAACGGCAACAGCTAAATCGAAGCTCTCGACCCCTCATATGTTTCCTCAGCGAACACATTTATCAGGTGATATACGAAGCTCTTTTTTGGGGCCGGGCTGGTGGTAAATTTTCCGTTCTCGTTTGGATTATATTATATATTTATTTTGATTATTCTGTACTTTTTGGATGCAATTTTATGTTTGAATTAGTCTGGTGGTGCTGTAGTAAATGTTGGATTTTGATTGTTACTTCAGCTTCTTGCAAATATTTTCATATTTCTGTTTGATTCTATAGAAAGCACGACTCAATGGTGAGAGATGGTTTATTTAACTGAAAAGAAAAAATTTAGGGATTTAACTCATAACAGGTTTGTTTAGTTTGTATTTATTTTTTTTTTCAGAAATTTGGATGCATTTTGTTTCTTATGTTGTTATACTGTTATTTGCTCTTTAATTATGAAGTTGATTGAACTCTAGCTTCCTGCCTGCATCAAATCGAAAAGATAAGACAGAAAACAACTTTTTTGAACAAAGCAGCTCTTATTGAATTTTAGTTTTCTCGATGAAATTGGAGTAGATGACCTGTGGCAAATTGTGAGCTCTCATGTTAAAGAAGGAACTTTAAACTCTCGGAATAAGAAACCCTTTTTCTCTCCTATAAATATTATTCTGAGACGAGCAATAGCCAGTTCCAGGACATTGTAGGACTTCGATTCAGGTTCTAGTGGTTTCAGAGTCAGCATGAACTCTAGACACTAGGATCTGTTGCTAACTTCGAGCATGTTGTGTGGAAGCCCCAAGATCGGGTTTTGGTTAAAATATAGAAGAGACAACTAATCATAGAATTATATTGTTTGGCAAGTGAGTTTGAATTCTTAATCCAAACTAGTAAATATTAAACACTCTGAAGAACAAAAAAATATTTGTGTTCTTTTTTATTTTTATTGATGCTGTTGGTGTCAACAAAGAGGTAACTGCCATTTGGTTGTATGATTCCAGTCAATTTTTTTCCACAGGGTAATAATATCCTCTCTTGCACTCTCTCTCTCCCCCCTTCCCTCCCTTTATTGGTTTGAGTTGAAAACAATCTATATATCTTGTACTCATGGGGATATGCTGATTGGAGACCCTAATTTCATATAGTTTTCAAAAAAAAAAAAAAAGCTGTTAAATTACTTCGTTTTCTTTTTCCTCCAAACACTATTATTGTTCATGCAGGCAGTGGATGTTCATGGATACAGGACAATTCGCCCTTTTTTGATAATGTTACCACTAATGGAAGGACACGAGGCCCCTTATATTCAGTTTTCCCTACAACACCCGCGCAAGTTTCCTCTGTGCAGGACCTTTTTGAATTTATATGCTCAGGTCCCCTTGTAAGCCAGACTAACCTTACTCCAGGGAAGGTGTCTGAGTCTATTGACAAGTGGATATTATATGGATCTCAACTTTGTAGACTATTTCAGATCAATGAACTATTTTTAACTGAGCCTCAGAAAGTTCGAATCTACCATTATTACATACCAGTCTTCATGTGGTGTGAACAAGAAATTTCGCATCATTATTCTATGTTTCAAGAAGGAGATGATATACCCCCTCTAGTGGTACATTTACATTGTTCAAATTATATCTTGTTCTAGAGCATGTTCGGCTATGCTTTAAATTAATTTAAACTTATTTTTCATTAAGTTTTTCTCTTAACATATTGGATAAGTTACTTTCTTTACTCGTAACTAAAGAAGTTACTTATTTGAATGATAGAAACTACTTTCAAAATAATTAACTACTTTTCTACTTTGGCCAACAGAAATATTGTTTGTTTTAAAGTTTTCTTATTTACTGATAAAAACTTTTTTAAACATAGCGGCTTAGCCAAACATCCTCCTACTCCATTTAATTTTTGCTGAAGTTGCTGGTGATAATTCTGAGGCTGTTGCATATGTGGACGGTGTTTCAAGATCCTGAAACACAATAGAAATTGCCTAAGTTGACATGGTTATTTGTTTATAATATTTTTGATGCAGATTGGTTTCAGTGCACCACAAGGTTGTGGAAAAACAACACTCGTCTTTGCACTAGATTTTCTCTTCCGAATGACTGGGAGGTAGAATACCAAATGGTGATGTTTGTTGAAAATAAGAGTCATCTCGGTTGTTTAAACGAAACCATAAAAACTAAGAGAAGATACTGACACCTTAATCTCAGGAATTCTGCGACAATATCCATCGACGATTTTTATTTGACAGCAGAAGATCAGGTAAATACTCAGAGAGCAACCAAGCCTTACCTCATGCCTATGAATTTCCCACTGAGATGTAATGTAATACTGATTTCAGGCCAGACTAAGGGATAGCAATCCCAGTAATGCACTTTTGGAGGTATTTTTATTTTTAACCCTTCTGAACAATTTGAGCATTTCACTTGAAAAGGTTTTTTGATTAGAGAAAAGATACAACTCTTTGACCTCTCAGTTTCGTGGGAATGCTGGAAGCCATGATCTTTCTCTGTCTATTGAGACTCTAACAGCTCTGGGGAAATTGACTAGAGAAGGTGTGCACATTGGTCATTATTGTTTTCATGCTTATTTTTCAAAAACATATCATACTGGCGTAATGAGGTTCACATGTATTTACATTTAGGTATGAAAATTAAGCTACCTCGATATGATAAGGTAAGCCACATGACTGCAGACTTGCGTATTTTAGTCATGTTTGGAATTCGAAGTCCCTAATTTTCTAATTGCAGTCTGCATACAGTGGTAGAGGTGACAGAGCTGATCCTTCAATGTGGCCAGAAGTTGAAGGGCCTCTAACGGTAGGAGGATTATTCTATTTATTGCTGGAATCATTTTTTTTTTCTTTTTTGGCTCCCCAACCATCGTGGTTGAAAGAGAAAAAATATACTAGGTGTGATGCCCGGAACCGATTGAATGTTAGTTCTACTGTGTTTCCTACTAAGCCACTGTTTACTATTCTCCAATTTTTTTTCTAAAACTCATTTTCAACCACAGATTCTCACAATAAAATATTTTATACGTAAATCTAAAATTTTTCCCTATTTTTTAACCACGCATTCTCCCAAAAAAAAAAACTATTACAAAACTCATTTTTCCCAAAAAACTCTTTTTAATGGGCATCGAACAGGGGCTAAGTCAAGACTGGAATATAAGTTTTTTGCTATAATGGTAGTTCTTACATTGGTCAATAGGTTATACTGTTTGAGGGTTGGATGCTTGGTTTTAAACCCCTTCTGACTGAGGCTGTTAAAGCAGTTGATCCACAGGTTCAAGTGTCACTTCTTTCCTCAAATTTTCTGTTTCAGCATTTCAGTCGAACAAAAGCCATTAAGCTAACTCTAAAACTTAATTTTGCAGCTAGAGACGGTGAATAAAAAATTAGAAGCTTATTATGATGCATGGGACAGGTTTATCAACTCTTGGATAGTAATCAAGATTCAAGATCCCATTTGTGTCTATCAATGGCGACTGCAGGTTGGTTGTGCTGATGCTATCCTTGTTCTAACTTTCGCTATCCTTGTTCTAACTTTCACTAGAGCATGTTTGGCTAGGCTTAAAAAAGATAAAATTTAATTTTAACCTTTTCTTCCCAAAAATGATTGGATGAACTACTTTTTTACTTTAAATGTAAAAAAAAATTGCAAAATAAGTAAATTATTTTCAATTTTATCCAATGGAAAGAAGTCATTTATTTGTAAATCACTTGTGTACTTATGAGTGAACTCAAGCTTAGCAAAACGTGCTGTAGATGTTATTTCATGTGGTAATTATTTAACAAGTCGTGTGGGATATCTTCAGGCGGAAATTGCTATGAGGGCTGATGGGAAGCCTGGAATGTCTGACGAGGAGGTGTATTTAGTATTCTTTTGAAGATAGTATGGTTAATACTTGCAAGAATCGTGACATACAATTTGACTCTCAAAATTAAATACTTTTTGTTTCTTGGTCTTGTGATTATAGGTTATGGATTTTGTTTCACGATATTTGCCAGCATACAAGGCCTACCTCTCTACCCTCTATTCGGAAGGACCTAATGGCTCAAATCCCGAACATTTGCTTGTCGTCGAAATTGATGAAGGCAGGAATCCCATCCTTGGGAATTAGGTAATCATGAATCATCAGGTCATAGACTCATAATGAAGAGAAGGAATATATGTACCGTTAAATGCTCGTTAATCCGTTATTCTGTTTTTTCATTGATATAGTTATTATCGTGTAAAAGATATGATGATTCAAGGTAGTAATGCCTATTTCACTCGAAAATCTCCTTCCAACTAAAGGGAAACGAAGGCATCAAAATGCTTCAGCATTTGGTAAGGTGGATAGGATAGTACTGAACAACGTGAGAGAAGAAAAAAAGCTAAAATTTTGTCCATTCCATCATTCAGTCCTGTCAAGTACTGGGACCAAAGAGGCCCTTGTTGTATTGACGACTGACAAAAGCACGAAAATTATTCTTGGAGAGATTTTATTAAAGTTGTTCCTTCTCCTGCGATGAGCTAGATCCTGGACAGAGCTATAAAATAAGATACCTATGATTCACATCATGTTTATTATTTTTATTTATTTGTACAGATAGCAAAAACTTTTCCAACCAACAAATCTACAGTCCGAGAGAGCCCCACGAAATTAGGTGTAGTTACAGTAGCAAACGTCCAAATAGCACTCGCAAGTCTTGAAGCAACAATAGCAGCAACAGGAGGCGAACAAACTGCATCATAGTAAAAAAAATATCTTCAGAAAACAGGAGAAAACATTGCTGCACAAATACTTCCCTGCAATTTTACAAATCTTGTTCAGACCAAGCATAGAGGCAGCCTTACTTCTCGTGTGGTGTTTCATTTGATCAGCATATGAAATCTCTTGGTATGTCGGTGCATCCACGATTTTCTCTTTTTTAAATTTTTTTTTTTTGTTTATTGAAATGAAAATACAAATGCCAATGCTTTTGATAATTTTAGTGATTTTGCTTTTAAGCTAGGATTCTGTGGTCTTTGGTATGTGATTTCATAAATCCCTCTGTTAGCATTAATGTAATATTCACGTAAATCTTTTATCTCTGATTTTTCTAATTAATTAGAGGAAGATGTAGCAAAAAGAAATTATATAACTTACCCACTAAATATCTCCATCTGATAGTGAAGAAGAGTGATCTTATACAATGTTTGGTAAGGTGGACTAGACAGTACTAGAAAGTATTTAAGAGAGATAAGATAAAAAGATTACCAGGTCCAAACAGGAAGTACGCTAGTTTACTACCATTAAAACTGTCACATTGGATGTAGTACTCATTCTGGAAATTACGATCGAGGATGTCATTGTACTTCTAGTCCTATCAAGTACTTCCTCCTAGCATTGGATCGTAGACATTGATATGATTATTGTTGACACACAAAAATGAGGCCTAATTAAGTGGTCCACAGAATGAAGCTCAATTACCCAATTAAGTGGTCCAGAGAGAGAAGTCCAATTAGGAAGTTCGAAAGTTGGGTCCAAACAAAATTATGTAAAAGACCCAAGACGGAATTAGGTATCGGAAGCACATCATCACCCAAGCCTGCGAAACGCCCAAGATATGGACGAACCCATCATCGACTAGACTCACGAAACGCCCAAGACCTGGGTGAATGTAGCGTCTTGTTGTCGCTGTTATCAAGACAGTTAATGAGAAATCCTATCACTTTCCACGACCCGAGAATCCTGGTTACAAGTGGTTAAATAATG
>CAIGRK010418603.1:0-16545 GCA_903798315.1 Fraxinus greggii | reverse complement strand
CACTCCCCATAAACGTGGTTAATAGGAAAATAACTCACCTTCAAAATCTCAAATGGATTTGCTTATCCTTTTAAGAGCCAATAACTACCTTTTTAAAATTCAAATAAAGTCAAATATCATTTTTCATATGGGACATTAATTCTAACATTCTCCAACTTGGCACATATGACGACACTTATTTGAATTGATAAGGTAAATATAATATGCGCATAACATTAGCTCGTTTGCATTAGCTCGTTTGCACTTTTAGTAAGATCATGTCAATATCATAATTAAATAGCTTACCAATATGAGTCATGGCGGTAAATATCATTATAGCGACATTTTTCCTTTCATGTACCACGATACTAGTAAATCACTTAATTACAATCCATAATGGGAAGTAACTATAATGTCCCAATAATGTCTTTGTCATAAAGACGATTCGTGTTCTCAATAATCCATATTCATAATTACGTAATACATGGAAAAACAAGAAAATATCAGAAACACGGTAAACGAGATCTCTATTAACGTCTTAGAACAAAATATAAAGATTGAGATCCATAAATAAAACTCATGGATTAAAACCAACACCCATACGACCAACATGCTCTTTAAATGTCTTTGGTGGTAATCTTTAGTTAAAGGATATGCAATCATCAGCTCAGTCTTAATATGTTCTATAGACACTCTTTGTTTCTGAACTTCCTCCTTAACGGCCAAATATTTGAGCTCTATGTGCTTAGCGCCATTAGTATATTTGTCGTTCTTGGAGAAAATGATTGCTGCGGAATTATCACAATACACTATCAGCGGCTTGGCAATACTGTCGACAATTCCAAGTCTTGAGATAAAATTTTGCAGCCATAATGCCTAAACTGTGGCCTCAAAGCATGCCATAAATTTTACTTCCATGGTAGATGCTACTATGACAGTTTGTTTGGCACTCCTCCATGATATTGCTCCTCCAGCTAATAGTAACAAGTAACCAGACGTTGACTTTTCGACTGTCCACACAGCTAGCAAAATCTGAGTCAAAGTAACCAATCACCTCCAATTGATCAAATCTTCGATACATTAGCATGTATTGCCTTGTTCCCTTCAAATACCTCAACACCTTCTTCGCAACTTTCCAATGCTCAACTTCGGGATTACTTTGGTATCTCCCTAACATACCAACTACAAAGCTAATGTCTGATCTCGTACAAGTCTGTGCATACATCAAGCTTCCAACAACAAATGCAAAAGGAATATTTTCCATACTTTTCTTTTCCAACGCATTCTGTGGACAATCCTTTTCACTGAACTTGTCCCCTTTACAAATAGGAGCAGGAGTAGTAGCACAATTAACCATATTAAATCTTTCAAGAACTTTATCGATATATCCTTTCTGAGACAATCCTAACACTCTACGTGATCTATCACGAAATATTTCAATTCCTAACACGTAGGTTGCATCATCTATATCCTTCATTTCAAAGTTCATAGAAAGAAATTTCTTGGTTTCATGCAGTAAAGCAAGATCACTACTAGCAAGCAATATATCGTCAACATATAGAATCAGGAAAATAAACTTACTCCCACTGACCTTCAAATATATACACCGATCGACAGTGTTTTTCTTAAATCCAAAGGACATGATGGTATCATTAAACTTAATATACCATTGTCTGGAAGCCTGTTTAAGTCCATATATCGACTTCTTTAATTTACACACCATATGCTTCTTTCCTTTAATCAAGAAACCTTCAGGTTGATCCATATAGACCTCTTCATCTAAATTTCCATTTAAAAAGGCAGTTNCTTAAATCCAAAGGACATGATGGTATCATTAAACTTAATATACCATTGTCTGGAAGCCTGTTTAAGTCCATATATCGACTTCTTTAATTTACACACCATATGCTTCTTTCCTTTAATCAAGAAACCTTCAGGTTGATCCATATAGACCTCTTCATCTAAATTTCCATTTAAAAAGGCAGTTTTCACATCCATATAATATAACTCAAAATCAAAATGAGTCACCAGAGCCAATATAATTCTAAGAGAGTCCTTTTTCAATATAAGAGAGAACGTCTCTCTGTAATCAACACCTCCTTTTTGAGTGAAATCTTTTGCAACATGTCTAGTTTTATGTTGTTCAATATTGCTATTACAATCGTGTTTGGTCTTAAAGACCCATTTACACCCTAACTGACTTAGAACCTTCAGGCAAATCAACAACATCCCAGACTTCATTCTATTCCATTGATTTCAACTCATCATTCATAGCATTGATCCATCTTTCAGAATCATCCTTTCAATGGCTTGTGAAAATGAAACCGGATCATTATTTATCCCTAGATCATAATCAGATTCTTGCAGATATACCAAATAATCATCTGAAATAGCTGATCTCCTTTCTGTTTGAGATCTTCTTAATACTATTTCTTATGGTTGTTCTGCAACCATTTCTTTGGTGACAATCTCATTATGGAGTGACTGATCACTAGATTGTTGTTCAGTGTTGTTATACCATTCCACAACATGAGAAACAACAATTTTCCTTGAAATCACGGGTATCGGGACAGGCATCCGAACTTATTGGATGACCACATTACGTAATACATCACTCCCACTAATTTCACCATTCTCAAGAAATCTGGCATTTCATCTACACCATTCTGCTGAAGCGTACCAGGCATTGTGTATTGTGCACAAATGCCATGCTCTTCTAGGAATTAAGCAAAAGGTTTTGGACATTGTCTCACTCCATCATACCTTCCATAATACTCACCACCTCTGTCAGATCGAATGATTTTTACCTTTCTGTCTAATTGTCTCTCGACTTCAGCAATATATGTCTTTGAAGCATTTATTGCTTGAGACTTTTCATGCAACAAATAGACATAACTGTAACGTGAAAAATCATCAATGAATGTGATAAAATATTTTTCTCCACCAAGTGATGGTGAGTCGAAAGGTCCACAAATATCAGTATCAACAATCTCCAAAAGTTCTTCATTTCTTGTAGCTCCTTTCTTTGTATGTTTGGTTTTGCTTTCCTTTAATGCAATCCACACACATATCAAAATCAGTAAAATTAAGATACAAAAGAATCCAATCTTTCACCAATCTCTCCATCCTTTCTTTGGATATATGCCCCAATCGTTTATGCCACAAGATGGAAGAATTTTCATCAGCTCGTCTATGTTTAATTCCAACATTTTGATGCAGGGTTAGAAGGGTTTACGCAAAAGTTTTATTAAGATTAAATCTGTATAGCCCTTCATATAAAATGCTAGAACCAACAAATGTGCCATTTCTAAATAAAGGGAAACTACTATTATTAAAATTAAATGAATATCCATCGAAATCAAGTCTTGGCAAGGAAACTAAATTTCTGGAAAGAGAAGGTACATAAAGAGTATCAAATAGGTCCAAATAATGGCCTGATTCTAAAAACAAACGAAAGGTTCCAACACCAACAAGTGGTACTTCCATTCTATTTCCCAAGATTACGACATACTCATTTTTCTTTATGTTCTGGATCGAAAGGTATCCCTGCATCGAATTTGAATTATGAATAGTAGAACCAGAGTCAATCCACCATGTATTAGAAGGAACTTGGGTCATATTTGATTCGAAACATACATAAGTTAGAAGTTCACCTTTCTTTTCGAATCAAGCTCTACGTTTTGGACAATCTTTCTTTAAATGTCCAGAGCCATGATAGAAAAAGCATTTCAGTCCATTATGTTCCTTCTTGTGAACCCCATTGGCATTAAAGGTTCCACCAATCTTTAATGGATCTTTCTTGAAGCTCTTCTTTGGTTTCTTTCCTTTACTTCCAGCATTATGACTCATAACATTTACTAAGTGAGTGTTTGGCCCCCATTTTTTAGGAAAAATTAGTTTTTGAATAGTGATTGATGGGAGAATGTGTGGTGAAAAAATGATGAAAAGTTTTAGATTCGTGTGTAATATTATTTTATTTGGAGAATGTGTCATTGAAAATGAGTACTATAGAAAAATGAATGGAAAAAAAGAAAAAAGAATGGGGCTCAAACATGGGCTAAATGTTGACCTTGTTGTTTAAGCACGGCCTCTTCTTGAACAAGCATACCTGCCAATTCATTCACATTCCACTTTTCCTTAATAGTGTTATAATGAATTTGAAATGGCACATACTAAGCAGGCAAGGAATTCAGAATGAATTGAACAAGGAAACTTTTGTCAACATTCATTCCCAGAGTTTTGAGTCTAGCAGCCAGATTAGTCATTTCAAGGACATGTTCGTGCATCCCACGGCTACCATCAAACTTCATGGCGGTAAGTTCAGCCATTAATCTCCCTCCAAGAGACTTATCTACTGAAAGAAAGCGATCTTCCACAGTCTTGAGATATTCCTTTGCATTATCATTTTGAGGAAGCGTTGACTTAATATTATTCGCTATACACATTCGCATAAACATAATGCCTAACGTATTCGATCTTTCCCATGACTTAAACAAAGCTTGCTCTTCCACACTGCTAGTTTCTGTAATGGCAGTAGGTTTGTCACTTCGCAAAGCTAAGCCAAGATCCAGAACACCGAGATGAAACTGAATCTGTTCCTTCTAGTCAGAGAAATCTGATCGAATACAAGTTGACTGCCAATTGTCATCGGGGACAATGTTGAAACTATCATGTTTTTCCTTTTTCATATTGAAATTCTTTAGAATGGTCTTCCGTAGATTTGAATGACAATTGACAGTCAACTTGTAAATTGTGAATAATTAAAATGATTGATTTTTGGTCTGCCATTCATGTAAATATGTATTAATTGTGCCGTTTCTATTGGTTCCGCAAAATTACTATACACGTGAAATTCAAATCTACGGAAGACTATTCTAAAGAATTTCAATATGAAAAAGGAAAAACATGATAGTTTCAACATTGGCTCTGATACCATATGTAAATTTAATTATTGACTATAATGTTGTAATCAAGAGTTTCAACTATCATGATATTCACAATCTCTATAATGTGGAAATAATAGATACGATGTTTATTTACATACATTTACATACCAACATACCAAGATCCACGTGATGAAGAAAAACTACAGGAAAAACTATTTCTCTCAACCCTTCTTGTGACTTTCCAATAACTGAAATTATGGGTATGCAGCCAAGATCTATAGGGTAGAGAGAGGACAATTTTTTTTTTTTTAACCTCTAGAAAACCACTCCCCATAAACGTGGTTAATCGGGAAATAACTCCCCTTAAAAATCTCAAACGAATGTACTTATCCTTTTAAGAGCCAATAACTACCTTAATATTTAAAATGCAAATAAAGTCAAATATTATTGGTCATGGGACATTAATTCTAACACTGAAATTCAAAAGTACTCAACATGCACTTAACTCGAAAACCGACTTTACGAGTCTTCCTACTAATTCAAAACGACTAAGCATATGTTTCTGCTATCTCCACCAAACACTGGGAAAGCTCATCAGGCTTTGAAAACATAGGCATATGGTCTGAACCTTTGATCTCCTTCACCTCTTTCACTGGGTTGTTTTCAATCATCCATCGCTGGAATTCCGGTGGTATTGTTTTATCTTCAGTTGCTACCACAAAAACTCGAGGGACGGATCCGAATTTCTCATCCGTGAAATTATCTGCCTTGAGCAAATCTTCAATAAACAATGACCCTGGCCTCATCAAGAGTGTCCCTAATGCTTGATCCTGTGATCCAGTTATAATAAACAACTCGGATTACACTGTTCTGATTAATGAGGTGCTGGACTATACAATCAATACTAGACAGTTTAACAAACAAGATAGAATCATACGTACCTCAACTGGGGATAAGTGGTAAAGAGAGGATGCTATGAACTTCGGTCCCACGAGCAATGATGTTATGGGTGGACAGCCATATGTTGAAAACTGAGTGTCGAGCCATGCATCTAATGGAGTCTTTGCAGAATACTTTTGAGTAATTTTAAAAAATAATAATAATTTGTCAATTGCCTTATTAAGCGATAGCAATGTGAGGTAATATTAAGATTGTTAGCATAACATTTACTTGTTCCAAGACGTACGATGGCCTGTTTTTAGAATCTGGCATAATTGCATTCAAGAAGACTGCCACCGCTATCTTTTCCGGGTACTTCTCCATGCCTACGGAAGCCGCCATTCCACCGCCACTATGTCCAATTAATACCACCTTCTCATTCTCGGGAATCGAGGCCAAAACCTCCAACAATGGTGTCGTATACTCATCTAATGTGAGAACCTCTTCGAGTTTCTTCTCATTGACACCGGATGCAGCCAAGTCAACCGGCGTAAAACGGTGGCCGGCCACCTCGATGCGGGGCTTAAGCTTGTAGTAGACCCAAGATCCATGGCCAACACCATGCGTTGCCACAAAATGCTTTTGTTGCATTACCCCTCCCATCGTTATTTTTTCTCTGGAATTACTTCTACCTAATGGTATGAAGTTTCCTATATTCTGCAAAGGTTTCACGCTGAACATATCTTTTGAATTATGGAAAAAAAATCTAAAATCTAGTTGCAGTTGCTCAACGAAGAGTCTCGATCGATATTACTTACCAAATGAGCATTATATGAATGGACCTTATCGACAGCACGAGGGCCACGAGATGTTGAGTAAATATATAAAAATCTGAAACGTGGAAATTTTGGTGGTAGCAAAGTTAAAAACAGACATTGTGTTAGACTGAATGAGTCGATAATATTTATATTTCCTATGCATCGACATTGATACAAAATTTAAGAGGACAAACGAAATGAGACATTGCAGTGGAAATGGATAAGAAATTTGTGATTAAAATGCAAAGGCTTATCCTCTGCCAGCTCGTTCCAATTACATGCAGATGAAAATAGCCTTTATTACTATATGAGGACAAACTGGTATTTCACTTCTCACCGGAAGGAATACGGAATACCCACCAAAAGAAGATTACATATTTTTTGTAATTGTTCTCTTCTTTGGCATCTCATTAACAATTATAAATTTGAAAAAGATAAAATTGTTAATTTATATAATCCTTGAAAATTTCGTGAAATTTTCCTTCAAATTTCAGCGAGACGACTCCCAAGTAAAGGCAATTTCTTTGGATCTAATCGTTAGTATTTTATATTCGCAAAAAGTAAAACATGAACGCGCATGTATGATTGAATATGCTACAAGAAAAATATTGTCATCATATGAGGCGAAGAGCAAATTATGATTAAGTAATCACATATTTCATATCACTTACAACTTTTATAAAATTTTCAATCAATTACAAGCATGTAATAATTATCGAACTACAAATCATCATTACCAAGCGTCATGATGACCACGCATTAGGAAATGTCCAATACCAAAATCACTCTGTGAAATAAGTAATGTTATTTAGTTAAAACCATAACTTATGTGGTGTTAGGTGATATATTAAACGAAAGATAGAATTAAATAATTCATTTAATTGTAATTATGATTTAATGTCATATTATGCCACATAAACAGTTATAAAAAGATCTAGTGATTGCTAAAAAGGATCTCTCAAATTAAAGGGGAGAGTAGAGAACAAAGAGCAAGACCATGGAGAAGAGTGAGAAACAGAAGCACTTTGTGCTAGTTCATGGAGCAGGCCACGGTGCATGGTGTTGGTACAAAGTGGTGACTCTTCTGAGGTCCAAAGGCCACCGAGTCACAGCCCTTGACATGGCAGCTGCAGGTGTTCATCCTAAGCGTTTGGAGGAGCTAGCCTCCTTCTCCGACTACTGCAACCCTTTGCTGGAATTTTTGGCGGCTTTGACGTCAGACGAGAGGGCGATTCTGGTTGGCCATAGCCTTGGTGGACTTTGCATATCTCTTGCGATGGAAAGGTTCCCTCAGAAAATTGAAGTTGCTGTTTTCGTCTCATCCTTCATGCTGGGTCCTGATATTGACGGTATTGCCATTCGTAAAGAGGTGATGACTTGCAAATCTTCTTCACTTTCTTTCTTGGATGCGAATAAATGTAAGGTTTATAGAGAAAAATCCACTAATATCATAATTCTTGGCTTACATACAGTACCTCGAAAAGATTGATGACATGGACGGCCAAGCAACATTCGGCAATGGAGTGGACAAACCTCCCACCTCCTTCCTCTCTGGCCCCAAGTATTTAGCTCGTCGGTTATATCAGTTGTCCCCTCCCGAGGTTTCTCATATGCGCTTTTCTTTAATTCCCTCCCATCATGTCCTGTTCATTCAAGCCTCGAGAGTCTCCTAATTTTTTGCATTCGATTCTAACAGGATTTGGCTCTTGCAACCTTGTTGATGAGACCATTGGCTTCCTACCATGGACCAGAATTTCAGAAAGAAATGACTCTTTCAAAAGAAAATTATGGTTCGGTTCGCCGTGTTTATTTGATTTGTGAAAATGATAATGTTTTAAAGCCGGGATTCCAGAAGAAGTTGGTCGAAACTATTCCATGTGATGAGGTGAAAACGATTTCTGGTGCAGATCACATGGCTATGTTCTCTAAACCACGAGAACTATGTTCCTGCCTGCAAGAGATTGCAGAAAAGTACTGATTGCAGATTTCTTTCTTTCTGCAAGATATAAAGTATTGGATGAAGGCCTTCATCCTTGACTTGAGAGTCGAGATCACATTATTGAGGTTGTCTTCGCCTGTAACCGTTGATTGAATAAATTTTAAATTGTTCATAAGCTTTTTACTATTTTAATTGGACAAAGATTGCAGTGGAAGTGGATTAAGAAATTTGTGATTACGACGCAAAGGCTTCTTCCAATTCTATATCTGCCCTTTCCTTTTCTTACCTATCACTTTTTGACTAAAACACTTTTCCTCTCACGTTATGGAGAAAACGGTCCAAATAAACACTACTTCTCGTCCAATCTTCAATTTTCAATCTTTAGTCTCTCTTATTCAATTCAAATAAACCATTCTTCCCCAATCTCTTCTCTCTATTCTTCAGGTATGAAATTTCAAAGTTAATAATATAAGTTGTGTGATGAGGGTTTCGATTTTTATTCTTATTTTTGTAAATTATTATTTTTATTTTCATCCACTTGCTTTCCTCTCCACTTCCTCTCTGTACAAACTTCTGGAACCACTAAAATTGATGATTTTGGACTCATATATAAAAATTAATAACTGGTCGTTGGGTGCTGGTCGATTTGATTTTTGAAAAGGAAGGATTAATGGTGTTCTGTGTATGTTTGGTGGTCCCATGAATTAAGAATTGATTCTTGAAAAGGAGAAATAAAGTGTGCTTTTTCTGTTTGTTTGTAGAGAAAGGGGAAGCTATAAGTTAATAATTGAAATTTCTGTCTGCCCTAAGGATTAATTTCTGTCTGCCCTAAGGATTAAACCTGTTCAAACAAGGGCGATTAGGTGGCGCACTACATTAGTGGATAGTTCGTTTGCCACTTAAGCATTTTGCTTAACATAAATTAAGCTATGTAGTTGGCGAGGCTTTAAATTAAAATCTTGGATCATTTTATAGTTTATGTTGGATAAATTAGTGTATGATTTATATTCTATTAATAAAAACACGTGTATACAAATATGAATAGAGTAGCGACTTACCAAAATTATGGTATATGCATAATAATGAGTAAATCACGACTTACTCAAATGTAGAAAATACAGAAATTAAAAGTAGATAAAATGAACCGAAGTATGCAAATGCAAACTTCCTTAAGACGGATTTCGTCCACTGCGTTGGTGTTAACAAAATGAAATGGACATCTGTCTTCCAAGGTGCAATGCTTCTTCCTAAATTAATATAGTACAATATTAATTTTACCTAGCAAATCAATGCTTAACTAAACTCTTCTAAAACGAAAGATATTGAATACGAAACTCAAAACAAATTTGAAAATTATTTTGACATTATTTAGAGAATGAAATAATTATAAATCAATTATATAGAATTGATTTGGAGAGAAGAACAAGGAATCAAGAATATCATATTTATAGATTTTCACCTGTCTTTTCGAATAATTGCTTTTTTTTCTACAAATTAATTTCAACCATTAGATCACAACACTATTTCAAGATTAATGGTCTATATTGCACATTATCTAAATGTCATGATTTTTTATTGTGCAACTTTTGTACTTGAAAAGTAGCACCCAATCTTTTCACCTATTGGAGATTTTTTTAATTCACATTTTAATCTTTATATACCCATGAATTCCAACAGTTTCAAGTCTAGTTAGGTATTGAAAACGGGATAGAAAGAACAAAGGACCAATTACGTGCAATTTTTTTATAATTTTATTTATTTTTAATTTTTTACCTTGGAAGGGATTTTAGAATTACATATGGATGATTGCATGGAAAAAGAAGAAGCGAGTGGAACGAGTTACTAAGGAGAAAAATAATTGGCAGGAAAGAAGTACCTAACGTGTCTAGATGTCAAAGTAGAAAAATGATTTACAGAAAAATATTTGATAATCTAAGTAGCATATTCATTATTAGTAGAATTTGGTTAATATTAAAAGAAATGTAAAAGAGTTGATTATACTTGTTTGCTCATTGCTATGCTTTTCTGGAATTATTTTGATAACCCCATCCACAATAGGAAATTTATAATTGTTGACATATAGTTGATTATAATATTAAAGTTTTGATTATACAAATAAATTAATCTTGTTTACTAACAATTGAATTTAAAGTGATTATAGTTTTTAAAGCATTCAATAATAAATTGATGAATCGTCGTCAAAAAATCAATATCAAGCCTATCAAAAATCAGAATTATTAAGAAGGTCGAGATTGGAGTCATCCAAGCATTCAAGACGAGTTTAAAAGACAAATATCAACGAAAGATCAAGAACGTTAAAGAATGATCAAGATGAGAGCCTAAGAGCTAAGCTTCAGAAAAAGGTCTAAGACTAGACTTTCTTACATCAAATGTAAATGTACTAATAGTTTGATATTTAGCAATGAATATTTCAAGCTCAAAATGTTTTTTTATGCATTAAAAGCTATTTTGTGCAATAAAGGTTATTTTGATAAAATGTTTTGATCAAAAATGAAATTGATTTTCAAAATAATGCTTATACTTAGATCATATTTCTTAATACATCATTTACCTTGAAAACTAGTTAAAAATACATTCCAAAAGTCTACATTTATCAAAATATTCGACACGGATCAAACAGGACCAAAACATGGAAATTGACAAAATCTGCTGAGGACGATCTATCGGCCAAGAGTGGAGGTTGACCAGAAAGGTCCAACGATCCAAAATTTGACTGTTCTGAATTTATGTTGCAAAACGGTTATATTGATCTTTTGGACATAAGGCGGTCAATCGACTACTCGTCTGAACTTTTAGAAAGTTTTGCTCTTTAAACTCTTTAACTATCCTTACTTTTTCCATCCTTCAAGAGACTTTCAAGTGCATCAAAGTGAGATTATTTTGAGAGATTTTTTTAAACTTAAATTTGCTTTCATATCATTTATTCATTCATATAAAAAAATTTTGATTGATTCAAACTCTTTAATCATCATTTTCACCAAAATTTTTCATCTCTCTTTTGTATTTAACTTATTTCTATTACTCATAAAAGAGAGATATGATTTGAAGATTTTTAACTTACATTGTATATATTTCTTCTACTTTTTCATATTGAAAACTTTGATTGATTGAATCAAACTTGTAAAATTATCATATTCATCAAAGTTTCTCATCTCTTTCTTGGTACTTAATTTATTACAATCATTCATTAAAAGAGATATATATTTTGAGAAGATATTTGAATTTATATTGCATATATTTCTTCTTAATCTTCTCATTAAAAAACTTTGATTGATTGAATCAAATTTCTAATTATTATATTCATCAAAGTTTTTTTTATCTAATACTTGAGCTATAATTTATTGTTATTCATTGAAATGTTAGATTCTCTTAGTACNAATACATAAAATTTTATACTTTTTCATATTGAAAACTTTGATTAATTGAATCAAATTTGTAAAATCATCATATTCATCAAAATTTCTCATTTCGCTATTACTACTTATCTTATTACAATCACTCATCAAAAGAGATATATATCTTAAGAAAATTTTTGAACTTATATTGAATTCATTTCTTCTTCATCTTCTAATTGAAAAATTTTGATTTGTTGAATCAAATTTCTAATTATTATATTCATCAAAGTTTTTTTTATCTAATACTTGAGCTATAATTTATTGTTATTCATTGAAATGTTAGATTCTCTTAGTACTTACTTCATTTGTATCATTTATTAAGAGAGAGTTTTCATTGTAAAATCATTTACTCTAAACTTGTGAGACGTATTGAGGTCATGCAAAAGCTTAATAGTATAAGAATATGTGCTCCTTGTTGTAATTCATCGTACGAGTCATATTGAGGTCTCGTAAAATTCAATAGTATGAGTCATATTGAGGTCCTATAAAGTTCAATATTATATAGGGATGGGAGCTTTTTGTTTGTAAGTCACTGAAAGCATTGTAAAGGGTTTGATTGTACCATAAGTCAATTAATATAATAAAAAAATTTGTTCGTGCCGAAAAGCTTGGTAATGGAGGACATATATCATTGTTCTGGTTCGAACCTTCACAATTATATTGTTTGCATCATCACTTCATTTTACTTATCGCTTTCATATTTGCGAGGTGAGTATAATGGTCTCAAAGCACATATTTTGAAAGAGAATCCGAGTGCTTTCTAGAGTAATTGTTTTTCTCATCAGCAACAATAAGTTCCTATAGCTGTGGGAAACAAGTATGTGGATACTGAAACATTCTTTACTTCGGTTACGAAAGTGGTGAATTTTGTTAGGGGATCTGCTAAGTAGTGCGATCTTTTTCGAGAGAAGAAGAGGCTTGAAGTTATTGAATCTCGATGAAATTTCAAATGGAAAGGGTCTTAGTCAAGAGACTACTCTTAAGCGACCTGATGATACTCATTGGGGCTCTCACTGTAGTTCTTTACTTAACTTGATTCTCATGTTATTAGCTATAGTGATGTCATTGAGATGATTGCCACTGATGATACTAGTTGTGGAAAAAGAAGTGAAGCAAATATTTTTTTGGGATCACATTTGATTTTACATTCACTCTGCATTTCATGAAAAAGTTACTGGATATTTTAGATGAATTGTCAAAGGCATTACAGAAGAGGGATCGAGATATTATCAATGAAAATATGTAAAGAACGAGTCCAAGAAATGAGAAACAATGAACATGAATCATTTTTTAGAATAGTTTCCTTTTTTTGCAAACCATATAATATTGATATTTCCAACATGGATGATATATTTATACATCTAGGTCGTTCACTATGTAACATTCAAGGAATAACAAATATTCATTACTTTGGTGTGGATTTCTTCTATATAGCCATCGATATGCAACTTCGAGAGTTGGATGATCGATTCTCTGAGGTAAATAGTGAGTTACTATTTTGTATTATATGTTTGCATCCGAATAATTCATTTTCTTCTTTCAACAAGGACAAGTTAATTAAGCTATGTGGTTATTATCCTAAAGATTTTAAACCAGTAGAAATTATGAATCTTGATGAGCAAATTTAGACAAATATTATTGATATGCGCATTCACGAAGATATTGAAGGGTTACAAGACCTTAGTGATGTTGTCAAAAAGTTGATTGTGACGAAAAGAAAAAGAGGTGTATCCATTATTTTATAAGCTTGTAATATTGGGATTAATTCTTCTAGTTGTTATTGCTATGGTAGACAGTATTTCCTACAATAAAGATTGCCAAAAATAGATTGCATAAACGGATGGGAGATCAATGGTTGGGTGATAGTTTGGTGACGTATACTGAGACGATGTATTTGACAATATGATAATAATGTAATTATACGATGATTTTCAAAGTATGAAAATGCATAGATTATAATTGTAATAACGTATTAACTTATTTTCATTAGCGTTATATTGTTTTAAAATATATTATATCTTGATTTTTGATCCCACAATATAAAGGGTCTTAACTCCGTCATTGGGTAGATCAAAGCTCCCTTTGCACTATTATCAAACAAATCAAAAGGATATCCATATCGATACACTGAAGAGCCCCTATTCGCCTCAAGTTAGGAGTGTTAGTGGGCTGAGCCGACTCGGCCCTTAAACGCTGAGCTTGGCTCTTGTCCAAATCCTATGCTCGACTCAACTCTTAGCCGCTCATGTGCTGGATCCTTTTTTTTTTTTTTAAATGTTGACAAAATAAGTCCAAAAACAGGCAATTTTTTTTAATGAAATTAATAAACTAAGTCTAGAAACGAACAAAAAAAAAAAAAAATTTGAGCCGGCTCATGGGTCTCATGAGCTAAGCCCCGCTCGGCTTGTTAAACTTTTTTGGTGATTGGCTCGGGCCTCAGCTTGTCCCTATACAAGCTCGAGGGGTCCAATGGCCAAGCCCACAAGCCGACAATCAGCTCGACGTATTTACCACGCCTACCTCAAATCTGATTGCATATTACATGAAGTAAAGCACTACCATTGGACCTCCAAATTCTCGGACTAACTCTATTACAGTATTACATGATATTCTCACTACAGATTCGCTCAAGAGTCATACAATTTCACACAGAAATTGTAACTGGGATAGGAAGAAAGACTCTTCTCGAGGGGAGAGAAACTTGGTTTTAATGATTTTTCTTTTGGACGGCTAAGATTGTATCATGTAGATCCAACGACTATGATCTTCTCTCGGCAGAACCAAGGGTTAAGATTTACTACATTGATTGAGTTATTGTAACTGGAAAAATTTTCGAAACCAAAGATGCCTTAGCCCATATTGTATGGAGCAAAAAACACGAGATTTACATAGAGTGTAGATGTTTATCAATTTATGTGTCTATTATTCAATATATAAAAATGGATAAATCCCCAAGCACGGAGATAGTTTCACAGGGGGACTTAGAGGCCCCTAGGCCCCACAGGTACTTTTTTTTTAAAAAAAAATAGCAGCGAGCCCCACCATGTGCCTTACCTATGAAGTGCCTGTGAAAAATTTCCTATGCTTCAAGCAAGGCCCTATAAAAATACATTCCAACTAATTTATTGGATAGGTTAAACCCTTTGTACATCACGGTGTACATTCGTCTCACAATAGTGGGGGGCTATCAATAGGCAAGGAACTCGGTATGACTATAGAATGATATTTTCATGGACATGACTGGCTATTATCGTATCATTAATCGCAATAAATGCATAAATAAAGGACAATGTGACAGTGGCGTCACTGCCTATTGTCCAATAAGAGTATGATGGGGTTGTCAAACTTGGTGTACATTTTTTATCCTTATTGGACAATAGGTAGTGATTATTTATGCATTTATTGTGATTAATGACACGATAATAGCCAGTCATGTCCATGAAAATATCATTCCATAGTCATATGAGTTCCTTGCCTATTGATATTTTTCAGCCATTTCCTTCAGACAGAGGCAGAAGCAGAGGTCATGAGCTTTTGATAACATGACCACGTGACCAGCTCCCTCAATGGATTTAACCTCATTCGGAGGGCTCCTCTCAGTTATGTAACTCTGGAAATCTTCCTCTAGTACTTCATCGTCTTCACATTTTATAAAAACCCTTCTGGTTGCGCCATACTTCTCTTCAGTTAGCAAAGATTTCTCGCTCAAGTCGTCTATTTGGTCTAATCAACATTTTGGCCAATTCCACATCCTGCACGCAACACTTAAAAATAAATTAAGCCATATTCTTTTCTTGACATTGCAATAATAAAAAATGACAAGTTGAAAAGAAACAACTCAAACACACAAAAGAAGCGTCAAAGACAGTCACCTCAATTTGGCAGCTGTTATAAACTTTGGCTGTCATGTTATCTGGACCAAATATGGCTGAAATCGGTAGAATCAGATTTTCCCTTCTTTGATCCAATGTAAACTTGGAATCCATCAGAGATTGCATCGAGCACCTCTTGAAGGACTGTTTTAATATTTGTATTACATATGCAATGAAGATGACTATTCAAACCGTTTGAATTAGTGTTGCTGGGGGATCTTGACAATTTGGCACATAGGATAAAGACTGCAACAGAAATATTTTCAGGGAAGCACTCCATTACAAGAGAAATAGGAACACCACCGTAACTGTGTCCCACCAATACTACGCTTTAATCATCAGGCAGAGAGCCCATGAAGTCCCTCAATGGCTGTACATATTCAGAAATTGATGAAATATCATCAAGCCTCTTAGGGTGAATCCCACAGGATCCAAGATCCACTGTACTCACTTGGTGGCCACCATTCAGCTTGAGCATGTTAACAAGTTTGTACCAGCACCAGGCTTCATGACAGAAACCGTGAACTAGAATGAAATGCTTCTTTTCTGATTTTTTTTTTTTCCTCCATTTTGCAAGTGGGTTAATTCTAACAAGTTGTGTTTATGGCAGAAAATTCAGATTCAATGGGAGGTTGCACATTTTATCATAGAGAAGGCTGCAAGCATGAACAAAAAAGGAGGGTCGCTTCAAAATGAGGTGATGTTGTTTTGGGAAAACAAACTTATCTACCTATACTAAAAAAGGCCCTTTTTTTT
>CAIGRK010418584.1:0-23268 GCA_903798315.1 Fraxinus greggii | reverse complement strand
CCTACAAAGAACAAAAATATTAAACTCACATTGGTATAGAGCATCATTAATTGCCTATCCAACAAGTTCTAGAAGAATTATTAGAAGTGTAAGGAATCCTCGAGCTCGATCAATCTTCAATTTTAGATAACAAGACTAGTCCTAAAGACACGATAATATAAACAACCCTAGGTTCAAAGACACCTATCTCGTCAGTCTACTTGGAGTTGACCAATGATTAGACTCTTACAGATGTGGATGATACTATTTAAATGATGTACATGTGATCCTATTTAACGGTTTAATAATTCACATTAAGTGGCTTAATAATCAATCCTGCTTACATATATATTTCAATAATATAAACGTGATCTTATCTAATGGTTTAAACCTTTAGATCAAATTATTTAACAAGAGCGGCATCTCATTCAAAAGCATAAATACTTTTATAGATATTTCAGATGTGGTGGTTTAATGGTATCCCAATAGGCATAGGCTTAGAGTTTGTAAAAAAAAAAAAATTAGTATGACATATACTTGAGTGAAACGTGGTGGAGACATGTTCTTTCACTTGTTAGATGAAATAATTGAACACTAAAGTCCCACCCGTAAACGGATTAAGATGAATTATCTCATGTTTTAAATCCTAGCTACAATCCCTTTAATTAAGAACAAATTTTGATTCAAATTTCTCAAGCAATCGTAAATAGGAAGGGTCCTCAATCGATGGTTCATTAAGAATCTTTCAAATGGTTCATAAAATTATGGTAATTTTACGATGTCAAATGGTATGAAGACGTGCAGATGCCAAGTGTAGCAAAATCTCGTAAAAGAAGGCTCAGATACTAGAAAAATTCATAAAGTAATCCACAAGAAAACAAAGTTCATTTAGAAACAAAAATTTCAAGTATATAAAATGAGGAGAAGGAAACTGATGAGCTGGGAAATGAAAGGAAAATTGTATTGATTTTCTTCTGTATATCTTGTCCAATGATAAAGGAATATATATATATATATATATAGAATTCACATGAAATTCTAGAATGATCTTTCACATATGAAGGAACCGAATTTTACAACAGATTTCTAACTAATTAGTGGTTTCTCCTTACGGTTAGTTCCCATCTGGTATTCGTTCTACAAATACAGTGAGTTCTTTGCTCAGCTTGTATTTTATCTGCAAATGCAATTACTTGTGCTGGATCTTCCAATGCTACAAATTCTTCTACTTTAGTAGCTTGATTATTTTCAACAGCCCCCCACAAGATGGAGAGTATATATCTATTAGTCCCATATTGAGCATACAAGAATAAAAACTTCGAGAACCTAAAGCTTTGGTTGGAATGTCGGCAATTTGTTCCCTGCTAGGAACATGTTTAGTGACAACGCATCCATCTTGATTTCTATCACGTATTAGGTGGCAATCGATCTCTTTATGCTTGGTCCTCTCATGAAACACATGATTGGTTACTATGTGAATGGCTGACTTGTTATCGCAATATAGAAAAGCAGCTTGAGGGTGATCAACCTTTAGATCTTTCAATAGGTAACTGAACCACATTAGCTCACAGTATAAATTGGCCATTGCCCAGTATTCTGCTTCTGAAGATGACCTTGAGACTACCTGTTGTTTCTTTGATTTCCAGGATACCAGTGATTTTCCAATCAGCACACAATACGCTGTCATTGATCGCCATGTATTGGGACAAGCTCCCCTATCCGAGTCACAAGAACCATGTAGTTGCAACTGAGAATCCGTAGGATAGAACACTCCTTGCCCTGGAGCCCGTTTGATGTATCTTAAGACTTTATGTACTGCATGTAAGTGTGGAATACGAGGACTATCCATAAATTGACTTAGCAACTGGATTGAGTAGGATGTGTCAGGTCTCGTTATTGTTAAGTATAACAATCTGCCAACTAATCTTCTATAAAGAGCTGGTTCAGGAAGCAATTCCCCTTCATCCTTAATCAGCTTTACATTTTGATCCAAAGGTATTCTTGTAGGTACTGATCCAATGGTTCCTGAGTCCTTCAAAATGTCAAGAGCATATTTCCTTTGGCACACATAAATCCATTTGCTGAATCTGGCAACCTCTATCCCAAGAAAACACTTGAGTTGCCCAAGATCCTTGATCTTAAACTCATCATGAAGTGAAATCTTAAAATGATTGATCGTACTAATGCAGTTTCCAGCTACTATTATATCATCAACGTATACTAATATAGTGGTAAATGAAGGTCCATTACTTTTGGTGAAGAGGTTGTAGTCCGCCTTTGATTGAATATATCCTTGTTCAATGATGAACTTAGAAAGTTTTGCGTACCATTGACGTTATGCCTGCTTCAACCCATACAGGGTTTTTTTGAGCTTGAAAACTTTCTTCTTGGCATTTGTCTCATAACGGCCTGGGGGGGTACCTTCATATATACTTCCTCATCCAATTCACTATGCAGGAAGACATTATTAACATCAAATTGAAAAGGGTTCCATTCTCTTATGGCTGATAGAGCTAGTAAAGTTCGAACTGTGACTAATTTGGCAACTGGTGAGAATGTTTGATGATAATCAAGGCTCTTCTGCTGTGTATACCCCTTAGCAACAAGTCTTGCTTTGAACCTTTCAATGGTGTTATCCACTTTATATTTTACTTTGTAAACCCATCTGTGCCCTATTGCTTCTTTGCCAAGAGGAAGATCAACTAAGACCCTAGTATCATTAAATTCAAGAGCTTTAATTTCATCCATCATGGCTTCACACCAATCAGGAGAATTCTTGGCTTCCTGGTAACTTCTAGGCTCAATTTGAGAAGTGATAGAAATAGAAAATGTCTTATATGGGTCTAATATTCTTTCATAAGAGATATAGGCATTGTGAGGATAGTGATTTCCTGAAAAATTTGATTCCTTTAGCTTGTTTGACTTTTAGAATGAATGAAGGGAAGTGGCCTAATGATATATGAAATCCTGGAGATGTGCTGGTGTTTTTCTGATCCTTGCTGACTTTTGAGGCAAATGAGTAGGGGTGGCGTTTGATGATGATAGAGAGTTACTAAAGTCTGAATGATCAAGGTCAGGTTCATTATTATTGAAAATTTGCACAGATTCCTCCATAGACTGGATACTTAAGGAATATGTTTCAGCTGAGTCAACATTTTTTCTGGCATTTGGTTGGTTGAAACAGGTTCATTTTCGATTATGGGATCTTGGATAGAATTTATATTAATTGATTCTGTTTGAATGGACTCATGTCTGAAGGGGAAGACATTTTCATAAAACAACATATTTCTTGAGACAAAAATCCTTTTAGTTTCAAGGTCTAACATGGTGTATCATTTGATTCCAAAAGGATAGCTTGAAAAGAGTACATTTCTTAGCTGTAGAATCAAATTTGTGTCTTCCATTAACGATGGTGGTGGCGAAGGCCAGATACCCAAAAACTTTCAAGTGGCTGTAGGATGGTTTTTGGCCAAATAGGATTTGATAGGGGCTCTTACTTTTCAAGACAGATGAAGGAGTCTTATTGATCAAATAGACAGCAGTTAAGACATAATAATTCCAATACTTTAAGGGAATTTCACTTTGAAATTTCAGTGCCTTGGCTATGTTGAGAATGTGCTTGTTCTTTCTCTTAACCACAACATTTTGTTGGGGGGTTTCAACACAGGTTTTGTGATATATGATACCTTTTTTTAGGTAAAAGTCTTTTATGTTAAATTTCCCCCGTTATCTGTCCTAATTATTTTCAATTTGGTTTCAAATGGTCTTTCAACCATGGCACATAAGTTTTGTAAAGCACTTGTGGCCTCTGATTTAAGTTTCAAAGTGTATGCCCAAGTGCACCCACTAAAATCATCTACAATAGTTAAGAAGTATTTGGAACCATCACTCCCAACTTCATTGCAAGGACCCCATATATCACAATGCAGTAGTTCAAAACAACCTTTAGTTTGGTGAGTGCTGGTAGAAAAAGGTAACTTGTGCAATTTAGATAATGGACATATAGAACAATGTTTTTTATTAGATGTTTTTGAAAACTGAACATTACTACCAACATTTTGAATAGAGTAAGATGTGTGTCCTAATCTATAATGCCAAACATGATGGCTGAAGCAGAGGTAAAGCTGGTGATCTTCCTATTTAGTTTATTTAGGTAATCAGATAAGGCTGAGGTAGAATCATTCCCAAGCTTCATATGGCATAGTTCTTCTTTCACTTCACCTATGCTAATCGTCTTCTAAGCCATAAGGTCCGGAATATAACAACAATTTGAAAAGAGAATCAGACAACAATTTATCATTTGTGCTAACATTTTGCAGAAATAAGATTAAATGAAAAATTGGATACACATAGAGCATTTTGCAGTATCAAAGTATTTGAGATTTTCACAGCTCCTATGTGAGTAACAGGAACCGTGTCTCCATTTGGCAAGGCAATTAAGTAAGTGACTTTAGCATGAATGGATGAAAAGATAAGGTGGAGTAGATCGTGTGATCTGTTGCCCCTATATCTAGAATCCATGGAACATTTGATATGTTAGAGTTTTTGGACTTAACACAAAGAGAAATACCAGATATTTGATGTATGTTTTCATCAGAAGTGGAAGTGAAAACACCCTGAGCATTATTGGAATGGGGTCGGTGCGTGGCGAACGGAACGGTTCATCAAGCCATTTTGCTGAATGAGTTTGATTTTAAGAGCTAGTAACGGGTTTAAGGAGGGCCATGAGTTGTGAAATTTGCTCTTGACTTAATGCTAACTGAGTGTTGCTGCCTTCAACACGACGTGCAGAACATAGAGATGCAGTGGCCTAATTGGCTAACCTTTTTCTTTCCCATTCAGTTTGTGACCTGGAGGGTAACCATGAAGTTTGAAATATTTCTCCATTAGATGACCAGGCATTTGATAGTAGGTGCAAACAGGCTTGTCTAGGTTTGCTTTGAAGCATCTTCAAGTGAGTCACCAGTCATCTTGCAGAAAGTGCAGTAATATCTATGCCTCTTTGGTGCATAAGTGCTTTGTCTTCCCTTTTTTCTAAAATTCCCCTTTGTAAAAAGAGTCATTGACTCAGGCATTGATCCTTTAGTTGATATTTCCCTTCTCTTCTCTTCTTGTTGTATTATAGTATATACTTCATTGAGGTCCGGGAATGGTTTGATTAAAAGTACTTGTGCCTTAATTTCCTTATATGAGTCATTTAGACCCATTAAGAACTTCATCACCCAATCTCTCAACTGATTGAGAACCACAGTTTCTAAACCCCCACAGCTACAATTAGGAACTGTTTTATAGTTCATGAGTTCATCTAGGAGAGTTTTGAATTGGGAAAAGTAGGTACTCACAGTATCCCGGCCCTGTAGCAGCATGGTTATAGCCTGCTTGAGCTCAAAAATTCGAGGAGCATTTTGTTGAGCAAAGCTTTGCTCAAGTTCTACCCATAGCTGTTGAGAAATTTCTGCATAAGTTGTACTGCACTTTATATCAACATCCATAGTGTTTTGCATCCATGTAATCACTAGATCGTTACACCTTAGTCGTTGTTCCATGAGTGGATCATTAGGGTCCACTGGTTCATTCAGGCTCCCATCAATGAAGCACAATTTGTTTTTAATCCTCGATTCCCTCTTCATTGACCGTGCCTAAGATTGATAATTTTTAGAATCTAGAGTATGAGTGACAAGCATATTACTCCCAATAAAGTATGGGTTATTTGGTTATATTGGATCATGATATACAGCACTTGATGAGCTGCCGAATTGATTTGTATTTGGATTTGGGATTTGAGTTTGTTCTATATCTGTATTCCCAGCATTAAATCCCTCCAAACCTTGCTCTGATACCAATTCAAGTATATAAAATGACAAGAAAGAAACTGATGAGCTAGGAAATGAAAGGGAAATTGTATTGAATTTCTTGTGTATCTCTAGTACAATGACAAAGGAATATTTATATATACAGAATTCAAATGAAATTCTAGAATGATCTTTCACATGTGAAGGAATAGGATTTACAACATATTTCTAACTAATTAGCATCTTCTCCATACGGTTAGTTCCCATCTGGTATTTGTTCTGCAAATACGGTGAGTTCTTTGTTGAGCCGGTATTTTATCTGCAAATGTGATTACTTGTTGCTGGTTCTTCCAATGCTGCCAATTCTTTAGCAGATTGATTATTTTCTAACAAAACAAATCTTTTGACAAACTAAGATTTATCTAGAATCAAAGAATCATGGTTGTCTCTCAAATATTTGCAATCTAGTCAATTTGAACGTGTTGTATTTGATATGACATTGTGCATCCCCCACAAATCACAAAATTAATGTAGTCCTACTGATATCACCACCTGAAAGGATTATCTCTTTTGTTTTTATAATTATATGATGTCTTTTGTGCTTTATTCCTCCATGTCTTTATAGCCTATATGTGTCCGTTATAGCTGTCTTGGCCACCATGAAAGGGATTGGTTTTCGAAGAATGATGATTCTCGTGAATAAGTGAAACGTATTTGTTTAACGATTATACAAATGAACTTATCAATAAGAATACACATCGACAAGTAGTGGAAAAACCAACTCAAGATACTCTAAGGGAAAGAAAATCTTATGTTATAAGAGAGAGGCAAATACCAAAGCTAACATAATATGCGGGATTAAAATTTTCCTTAGATGGGCTAGTAAATTAAATAGAGTAAAGACGAAGTACTTATTAGTCAACCTTAAATTTAATTTAAAGAAAACTTAATTTGTTATCATTGTATTTAAATTATTAAAACTAACAAACCAACTTATAAAGGGTAAATATATAAGTGATGGGGTAGGAGAAGGAGTAGGGCACCCTAGTTAAAGTTCGCCCGAAGTATCGCTAGAGGCATGGACCGTCAGAAATCAAAATCGTGATCGATCTTTCTGAAGCTATCAAATCGATAAAGATTCTAGGTGAAATAGTGACTCTTCCCTCAAAAGCATGTTTTTATTTTTTTGCCGACAAAGAGAAAATATTTTGTTACTAATGAACAAGATAATGAGGAATTGTCCATAATGAATGAGAGGACTTGTCACAACAAAGCCATTTGGAAAGGCATCATCCACCACCAATTAAGGACCCCTCAGCTCACCTGCGAACATCATTGGCATCTTAGTTTCTGTTCCATCTCTTTCACAAGGCCCATCTCAACCACTTGTGCTTTTAGAGTTCCTGTTGAAACCCATCAATTTTGTTCATCTATCATCCAATGCACTCACAAGGATGATGGAGAATTAGAAATACGTGCACATGTATCAATCCAAACAAGTACAGTACCATTTGCTTTACTCTTTACAAACTTAGAAATTCATCAGAATTTTTAGTCTTCCAATTAGAGTGGAGAGGTCAAGACGGCATAGTGTACTGCCTTGTTCTAGTCACAAGCTTCTTTACATTTGCGACTTGTAATAGTATACAAGGAAAAATATTTCAGTTTAGAGTCACGAGGTCTTATCTGTATTTTTTTTACTAGACTACTGAACAAGAATGTGTGATTAGATCTCTCAACGTTACAACCTAGTCGAATGTTGGTTTCACCTTCCGTACACCATAGGAAAAGGGTCTTTTTTCTATTCCCATGGTATCAATTTTTATTTTTTTATTTATTTTTATTTTTTCTCTGAGGGTATTCTTTGATATAGTATCTCATTTTCCTTTAGAGAAATCTAAGACTCCAGAATATATCTTCTCACTGGTCAAAGCAAAATCTCCAAAATTTACTCTATACTTGGCTTCCTAATGATTTTGATATAACCAGGTATAGTTAGAATTATGTGTTATAACACCATTTTCATGCAAAATAGTTGTGCAGTTTTCAATCAGTCGCACTAGCTTTATAGATATGATGATTGATTAATTTCCACATGGTAATCCACTCTAGCTAATTTACATGATGATCGATCATCATCTTATAGAACAAGTGTACAAGGAAAACAACAATAATTTCACCAAAATGTAAATAATGGGCACCGAACAAATTGCTCATTATTCTTGTCTGAAAGTGCTTATAATCTCAGTTGTGGCGTTTTATGGTGAGATGTTATGCTCTAGAAAAATGTTTGAATTGATTTCCACTATGAACTCAATGATAGTAAAGCACCTATACAAGAAGCTTGTGTTTCACACCTCAAATAAAGAGGAATGGAGAGTGTAGCTTATGTATGGTAGCCTATAGTAGTCAAGCTTTGCAAGTAAGTTTGGCTTAGTTTAATTAATTTACTTACGCATAAGTTCTATTGGTTAACGCTGTTAAAAATAAATAAGTTATTTATTCTTAAAATGACATCCCGCCTTCTCGAATAACATTAAAATATCTGAGAAGAAAATATATCCATAAATATCTGAGAAGAAAATATATCCAACATAGTGCTTTCTCAAAATAAATATCACTAGTATTAGTAAGGAATCATAAAACTCTGGATCTTTCAGATTATGAGGCAATTTATTCTGTAAGATAGCACTGGACTTCTCGTCAACATCACAGTCACATGCTCTTCCAATTTCTTGTGTTGGATAGAATTTATTTTGCGAACCAGTTAAACATTTGTGACGAATGAAAAATATTCTGAAAATTCTTAAAGACCTCCAAGAATTTTGTGAAATGATTATATAACTTGTACTTTTGTAATTTCCGAGGAAATGGTATTGGAGGCACGTACATCTTAATACGAACGATTGCCTTAAATCTTGAAGTGTCTGAAGCCTTTTTCTTGAATTTTATCTTGTGCTTGACAACTGTTTAGTTGCTTCTCGCCAGCGGAAGATACCTTATCATCAAAAAAATAATAAAAATAGTTTATTTCATTTTTCTTTTCCTTCTCACTTCTCTCTCCTCTTTGATTTTCCTCCTCCTTTCTCTATATCTTCATCAGCTGTGGAATGTTTATATGCCTTGTGCATATTCTGAACTCCTCACTATGCTAACATTATTAAGCCCCCGTTTGACTCTTATTTAAATAAAACTCATTATTTCTCATACTCATTTCAATCTCATATTTACACAATAAAATATTCTACATATAAACTCAAAATTTTTCTCCACTTTTTAATCGCAAATTTTCAGGAAATTATTATTCAAAACATTATTTTTTCTCCATTTCTCTTGATAATAATGGTCAAACAGAGGCTAAATTCCCTTTCTTTTCTTCCTCGGAGAATCTTCCCTTATGTCCTCTTAATTACTGATATTTTTAGCATGGGTCTGTCCCTTTTAATGTTTCCTTTAGTGGTTCAAAAACTTTATCATCACTTGAACCCTATAAAATCCCTTAATTTTCTTTTCGTTTTCCTTTTTAATAGTCAAATTCAACAGTTCTACGTCGACTCAAATTATCCAAACCTATATGCATTTTTTGAAATGGCCAAACTTTTTATATTTTATTATCAGTATAGCATTTTTCTTAACATTCATCATATCAACTCAGAGAGAATATGAATTCCCAAAAGTATTTAGAGATCGTAATAATATTAATATTCTCCTTAACGTTTGGATAGGCATAACACCTACTATCAGCACAAGATCATCTCCAATAGGTTATTTAATTTTTTCAATCTTTTTATTTTAGAGTGTCAATTTTCATTTTTATAATCCAACAAACTCTCGAATTTTTAAAATTAAATAGAGTCAATTTAACTTTTCAAATGCAAAATGTCGAACTCCGTCAAACATCTACACTTATACACTTAAAATACTATTTCCTTAACTTCAATTTTATCCTTGTCGGTCATGGTAACATTTCGAGCATCACATAATTTATGTCTTAAACAACTTCTCATCTCATTAAGGTATAAACATCTGTAATCTAATATTCAAGACCAGTCAAATGCATAATCTCTAACAAGATAGAGGTCACTATAACAAGTAATTCTACTCACTAGCAGTTAAGTGTGACTATTGTCACATTGATCAGTAAATTTAGAAATCATTTTTATTTATTGGACAATGTGACAGATGCCCACCAGCCATGTCGGTTGAATAGAATTATTCTAGTATCACAATCAATGTTTTCATTGATAATGTTTGTACCAATTGAGGTCTCGGAAACTCATTTCTCCATGCTTCTAAATTCTTAGTCAATTTCTTGCTACTTTTCCTCACTTGTACTTTCTTGTGATGACCGTAACACTTCGCATTTCCCCCAGTATGTGGCTATGAATGATCACCATTATTATTAAGGATCTCAATTTGGCTTGTTGGCTCGAATGGCCTGAACAAGCCCGAGCAGCTTGTTGTGTTAATTATGCCAAGAATTTTTGATATCAATTGTTCACGTATTGTTCGATACCATTTGATATGAAACTAATCACTGGATCGAGATGTTGAAATTTTATGGTACAATAATAAATTATTTGATCACAAGTAAAAGGATAAAAGAAGACAAGAAAATATGGCAAATGAATTTAGAGATTTTACAGACTTATGAACAATAATCGAAAAATATACAATTGATCTGAAATTCTAGTAATCACTAAAGCTAAACTATCATATATTCTCAAAACCTCTCTCCTGTCCTAAATTTTAGAGAAGAGCCAAGTATATATATGCAACTATGTAGGACGATATCCAAACCCTAATAGATAAGTTATAGTTGAAATAAAATGCCAAAAAAGTGTTAAAACATGAAAATGGTCTAGGTCGGATAACCTTGTCGCTCGAGCGATAAGCTAGCGACAAGACCGTCGCTCGAGTGCTAGGCGAGCGACCAAGTCTCGAGAGAAAACATACAGTTGTTGCTCGAGTGGCTAGCTAGCGGTAGGTTAGCAAAAATACAACGACTTTTCTTTCCAGTCCATAATTTCAATCTCTTTAAGTCCAATATAAATTTCAACTCCCAATAGGACTTCTAAATAGAATTTCAGCTTGAATAAAACTCCAAAAGCATTCCAAACTGAGTTTCTCTTGATGTGTACTTCAATTACTTCAACAAGGAATTCAGATTATAACCAAATTCTAACAATCTCCACCTTAACTCGGATTCCACTGAAACGAACAAAACTCCAAAATTTTCTCTATCTGGAGAAGAAAATCTGCATGTAAGGAATGAACTCACTCTTCAACAATAACAAAAACTAATTTCTCCAACCAAATACAAAATACTCCACATCTTCCAATGAATCCAAATACTACTCTGAAGAATTACCTTCGATTCCCAAAAAATTATAATGATTTTAAAATTCACCAAATTGGGCTGTAATATTCCCCAAAGTAGAATCAAACACAAATGTTTTCAAATAAGGCCCCTTACCAGATTGTACACCTTTTATTATGCTGAAAGCATGCTCAACAAAATCAGCATCCATATACCTTTTATCACTAGGCCCGTCCCTAGCAATAGAATATAATGGCACCGCAGGTGATGGTGGCAAAGCGGATTATCCATATTTCCTGAACTCCATTGAGCTACATTCTTCAAATCCGACCTTTTACATGCTCCTAAAGGTATTGTACCAAACTGAATGTCAACTACGGTATTGAACCTGTGCTGATTGACTTTTCTAGATTCTGCACGACTCTGCAAGATGTACAACTGACACCTTTTCTGTCCTTTCAATACAACTTGGGCACCCGTACAAACCTTCAAAACTCCACCTTCACCAAAGAACTCATAACCTTTTGAATCAAGGATAGACAACGAGATGAGATTCTTCTTCAAATCAGAAACACGTCAAACCTGGCCAAGTGTTCTAATTGTCCCATCCAATAGCTTCAATTTGCCTGTATCAATTTCAACAACCCCACAAGGTACGTTGTTTCCCATAACCACAACACCTTTGGAAACAGTTTCATATGTAGTAAACAAGTCCTTATTAGAACACATATGAAACACACATGCTGAAACAGAATCCAATCCTCGTCTAGTTTAGACTTGATATCAGAAATAACCTAGAGATCTCCCTCATTTACAATGTTCTCTACAAGGTCTTCTTCGCTTGAAGTTTCTGATTGCTTCCCATATCGACTTGCAGACAACCTTTCTTTATTCTGCGATTTGTAACAATCATTCTTCATGTGCCCCTTCTTCTTGCATTGGTTATAAATCTGATTATTGAACTTAGAATTCAATCTGTCCCTTTCAGAATTACCATGAGCCACAAGGCCTTATCCATCTCAGACCTTAGACACCAGACATCTTCTTTTTCAAAAACAAAGCATCATACACCTTCCATATGGTGAGAGTATCACGACTATATATAATTGTGTCTTTAAATAAAAAACGAAGTGCGCAGCAAACATAATAGGATCAAGACCAAATCTTTTTCATCATACTTCACTTCCAAGGTTTCAAAATCAGAGACTATCTCCTTAAATACAACCATGTGATCTTCCAAGGATCCACCTTCCACCATACGATGAGAGTATAAATGCTGCTTGAGATGCAACTTGCTTGTCAGACTTTTAGTCATGCACAATTGCTTCAACTTCAACCAGAAAGAAGTTGTCAAACCCTCCTTCAAAATGTCTTGAAGAATGGTTCGATAGATGAAGATGAATGTGAGAAACTGCCTTCTTATCCTTCTGTAATTTCTCCTACATGGTCAAATTTGCGGGCAATTGGTCAATTCCTTGCAACCCGTCATCCAAATCATGTTGTGCGAGTACTGCATGCGTCTTAACATGACTAACGAAAATCTAATGCTCCATTTCAAAAGAGAAATGACATACTTCATGGAAGCCATCACGAACAAAAACCTCGAACAAAATAAACCTTACGTTCTTGCAGAACTACTGAATCTAGGTTCTGATGCCACTTGTTGTGTTAATTATGCCCAGAATCTTTGATACCAATTGTTATAAATTCAAGGATCACATATTTTTTGATACTGGTTGATATGAAACCGACCATCGAATTAAGATGTTGAATTTATATGTCACAATAATGAAGTATTTGATACAAGCAAAAGAATAAATAAGACAAGAAAATATGGTAGAAGAATTTGGAGATTTTATTGACTCGTGAATAATAATGGAGAAATATACAATTGATATGAAGTTCTAGTAATCACGGATGCTGAACTATCATATATTCTTATAACATCTCTCCTAAATTGTAAAGAAGAGCCAATTATACATATAGGCAACTATGTAGGGAGACGTCCAAAACCTAATAGGCAACTTGCAGGTGTTACTCGAACGACCGCTAGCGGTAGGCAAGCGAAAATGTAGCAACTTTCCTTCCTTGTCCATAATTTCAATATCTTAAAGTCCAATACAAATTTCAACTCTCAATAGAGCTTTCAAATAGAATTTCAACTTGAATAAGACTCCAAAAGCATTCCAAACTGAATTCCTCTTGACGTGCAATTCAATTAGAATTCTTCAATTATTTCAACAAGGAATTCGGGGCACACCCAAATTATAACACAACTCGACTCAAGGTTCGATGGGACCAACCCATATTTTTGGGCTTCGGCTCAAGCCCGAGCGACTTGTGTGGCTTGACAAGCTAAACATACTGATCTGTACAGTTGGCCAAAATAACCCGTGGCACGGGCCACTTATGATCCATGACATGAGCCATTTAAGACCCGTGTCACAGGCCATTTTGGCTTGTGAAAATAGGCTACTTAGCTGCTTGAATTGCAGGCAGCTTGTGTGCAAAAATCAGGCTTGTAGGCAGCTCAAGCTGCTTATGTAATGCTAAAGCTGCCACTTGTGTAATTATTTTTTAATATTGTTAAATAAAATTTCAAATTTAAGGACTTAAAAAAATAAAAAATCGCGCCAAAAGCTCGAGTCAAGCCTTGTTTTTTCCGCGGTTCGACTCAACTCACTTACTTCCCTAATTCTTATCATAATTTCTTTGCAATACAACTCTACTATGCATCATTTTAGACTTTGACAAAAGAGTTCGATCAGCATAAATAATACCACTAGACTTCTTAATGTTGTCTCTAAGAAAACAATAAAGGCTCTTACACCATTAAAATGGTTTTCAAATTGTAGCTTTATTTTCATCGTCAATTTCAATTTCAACATCAACAAACAACAATTTGGTTCTGCGCTTATAAAAGTTATTTAAATGATCTCTTTTCCATCTTCAACTCAAACAATTATTTTTTTATTTTTTCAAATACGACCTGTTTATAAAGCTCTTGTAGATTCCTGGTTAAAAAAATGTTCTTGAGCGCAAATGCTAAATAAAATGTAACTCCTCAATATTGTTAAGGAGCTCATTTACTTGTTTACAAAGTTTATTATTAATCGAAAAACTAATTTTAGTTGATAAACAATTTTTACATTAATTAGAACCTATCCAACCCTATTAGGTTGTAAGACTTCGTTGAATTTTATTTTACAACCTATATATTGTATGCTTTCATTACATATGTAGAAATCTAAACAAAATAAATAAATAAATAAAATCGACTACTCCATTTGGCAAATTTGTAAATCAACTTATAAAGAGGATGTTGGATGGATATGGTACATGGAATGACAAACAAACGCTCGTAGAATTTTTATCAAACTTCTGCTTCAGCAAAGTAACGGTAATGAAACATTAAATGAATAACGTCAAATGGATGCAAAGTCAAGGCAAGTTTTGAACACTTTGTTTTAAGTCGAATTTGTCTCACAACGGTGCCTGCGGTTTATGATAATCAATCTCAAGACACAACGACTTCTTCTTGTGTGAATAGCAGTTCAACACATAAGAACAACGAACCAGAATTTGATTTATGTACTCCTTGCTGCAAAAATGAAGAAAACCAGAATGTTATGCAATATATATGCAAAATTTATAGAGTATGAGGGGTTTTGGACGAAATGTTGCGAGACACCTTACGAACAGAAGCAACTCTTGTTGTCGCTAACATGTCGCTGACTTCTCGCTTGAGTGATAAAAATAGAACTAACATGTCGCTGACTTCTCGCTTGAGTGATAAAAATAGAACTACTATCGCCTTTCGTTGTTCGACTGTCACTCGAGTGATAGATTCCTCGTTCGAGCGATAGGCAAGCAAGCGACAGATATAGTCACTTTTTCCTTTTTTTCCTCTATTTTCCTTCCAACTTCTGACTATAATTTATCATTTATCTGGAATTGGTTTTAAGATTTCAAATATATTATAACGATCCACTAGACGAATAGAACAAGTTGTTTTATTTGCATTTGTAATTTGATCATCGGATCAAGTCCGAATATTTGTTCAAAGTTGACTCTTCAAAAGTTATACTTAACCAAATTTTTTATTTCTTCAAACTAATTCCAACAATTTCCCACATGAATGGAAATTCCTCAATACGTGCAACATAATGCAAATTAAAACAACTATACCAACACCATAACTTATCTAGCCATTTCAGGTCTCATGGTTATGTTCAGTTTGGCCATGAACAACTTTTAGTGTCATAAGTGTTTTAAGAGAATTAAGTCTCAAATTTTTGTAGAAACGGCCTCACTTCCTACTTATATAGGTGATCTCCTATATTATAATACATCTCGTCTTCTTGCATGATATAAGAATCAGTAAAAGTATACACTTATCATTGAACATTTTCTATTGTAGCACTTTTTGTAGGAATGGGAGTAAGTGATTTATACTGAATCTTTTATAACTTAGTTGTCTTATTGAATCAAAATCTTGGGATCTCCAATCTACAAGGTTGGGTTTTCGCTATGTTAATTCTATTCGATATGCTTTATGCCCATTCCCCTAAAAAGATGGTATACTTGATTTCTTTGTCGAGCAATCCAAACGAGATTATACCATTCGATATCAATTGTTTAGTGTTATTATGTATCCAACAAATATGTCAAGATTTACCATTATACATACTATTTTGTGCCCTTACAATAGCCGATTGATTATCACAATATATATTACTTGCATGTATCGATTTTTTCCCAACATGGAATATCATCGAGAAAATTACGAAGTCATTCTGCTTTTTCTCCAATTTTATCTATAGCAATAAAATCAGATTCCATCGTGGATCGAGCTATACAAGTTTGCTTAGACAATTTTCAGGACACAACTCCACCTCCAATGGTAAACATACAACCACTTGTAGATTTTGAATCCTTTGTGTTAGATATCTAATTTGGATCGGTATATCCTTGTAACACTGTGGGATATCTTGAGTAGTATAGTCCATTACTGATCGTGTGTTGTAAGTATTTGAGAACTTGATATAATGCTTTCCAGTGGTCATAACTTGGATTACTCGTAAATCTACTCAACTTATTGACTACGTATTCTGTATCAGGATGCGTGTAGTTGGTGATATACATCAAGCTGCCTATAATGCTTGAATATTCTAATTGAGATACGGGACTTCCAATATTTTTAGCTAAATGTAAACTTAAGTCAATTGGTGTTTTAACTGGTCTATCATTGTTGTGTTTTTTATGTCGCAAGCGTACGATATCGTAACAAGTAATATAGTAGACCTTTCAGTCAAGATTATCGTTCCCACAAGGACTATACTCTAGTCTTAATATACTTTTCGTACTCCTATTTGATGAAAGTAAACAAATAAAGAATGGATATAGTTGTGACTGTTGATTTTCTATAATGAAGTAAATATCTAAAATTAATGGAAATTATGATAAAATGTCAAACAATGATTGATCAAAAATTCACGTATGTAAGAAAGATTAGGGCAAAAAAATTCATCTAATGATCACCTTAGTTCCTAATTCAAGATTTTAACCTAATATAGTGTTCGTTTAAATTCTCTTATGGTATTCAATTTATCCCTCTCGGGTTCTCATAGAGCCTATTGAACTAATTCAATTCCATATCTCTATTTGAATTACCCTTAGTTAAACGAATTTTAGGTTTAGGAATTCTTATAACGACCGCAATACATAGTATACATATCTCTATACATTATACTTCGTTACCGAATTTTATTATACGTTCTAAGTTTCAAAATCACCTCTCGATTCGTAAGAAACTCAAATAATCATCAAATTATTGGCCAGATCATTCAAAGCACTAAAATCATAATAAAATCAACACATGGAAGAATAAACTATAGAATTCTTGAAATAAAGAATTAAGGGTCACAAAAAATTACATTGTTTGCCGTATTGTAGAATTTAACTAAACATGATGAAAAAGAAAATAATTAAACATATTCGAATACATTAGAATCAGCTCTTGCACCAAGATCGTCTTCCGTTTCTAATCTTTGATTAGAACTCAAATCCGTGATGAATTTATTCTCGTGAATTGCCTCTCCAATCTTATGTTTTTCTCTCTTTTCTCAATGACCGCATGGGCGCTGCCTTCCTGTATTCTTTTGTGCAGGCAGTGCCTAGGCGCCTGCATTTTCTTTTTGCTTTCTTTCTTTTTCCAACGCTTGAGCACTCTGTTATGGTGCTTAGGCACCAATTTTCTGTCCATTTCACCTTACAATATCTCCATTTTTTACCTATTCTCCATACCTTCAAAGCAATACTAGCATACACATTAAAAAAGTTCTATAACCATAAAAGTTAGACAAATAGTTAAGTTAATTTGGTATAACATTCATGTGCAAGCACATTCATCAAATACTCTCAAACTTAATATTTTGCTAGTCCTCGAGCAAAGACATATTCAAAGATAATTAGCTAGAAACGACACATACAAACTTAATCAGATAGCTTACAATTTATCTCAGTATTTAGAACACTGTATCATATCAATGAATGACTCAAAATTACAATGCAAGAGCTAACTTCCACTTATCCAATGCAAACGCGCGCGTGTGTGTGTGAAAACTCAAGTGAAATATCGAACATTCATTAGTTGGTTCAATTCCCCACTATCAATGGAAAATTCTTTCCTTACATCACTCGTGAGATTCACATACCCCAAACTTTTTTTCTTTTGCGCTCTCACTACGGTGTAATTCTATGTTTAGTTTCACGTCCTTACACCTCTCTAATTTGATTTCGTTTAACCAGCAATGTCAATAGTCTATTCATGTGATGATTCTCCCAATAGTAAGTGCTCTACAAACTAACTTCTATTAAGTGATTCAAACTCATTAGTTATCTAGGCCCCCAACAATAAACGTCATTTTTTGTTAGCCCTTTATTTACCTCACCCAATTTTCTCTTCTTGTCCCATGTAGCGAACTTTTAGTCGGTAACTCCCCAGCTTTCGAATGCTAAAAGGGTACCAGGTTTCAAGATACCGTACAGACTTAATCATTTGAGTCAAAAAGTTGCCGGTGTGTGACGTAATTTAATTCAATGTATTTTGAATAAACTAAACGCAACATAAGTCGGAGTTTAGATTCCTAGCATTCGGTCATCACCAAGCATCTACTCGAAAGTCGAAACACTCCACACAAATCTTATTACGTACACGAAATCACCACAATCCTAAACTGTCTCCTTCACCGATTAATACATTTCAAATATATTTATAGTCAAGGAATGTTGTGAATCATGGTATACGAGGTTAAGCACATAAGCCATCTCTATCACCTAAGCATATGAACCTCATGTTCTTGTACGATGCTATGCCTCATTTTAGTACATAGTGATTGTCATTTTTATAATGGATAAGCGGCAATTAAAACTCAAGCACAATTCATCACAACTCACAAACCAATACATGCTCTCAACTATATTCATCATAGAAGCAAGATTATCTGACTCACACAAGCACAAAAAAATGTAAATTAATAGATAATATTATTTATTTTTTTAACACACACAACATGCCAATCACTATCACACAAAATAAACATGCCAATCACAGATAGCATAGGCCAACTAAATACTCCCAAACTTAAGATGAACACTGTCCCCAATGTTAAAAAGCAAGAACGGGAGGAATACTTACCTGAGAAGGTACTAATTGTCTTCGACATCGTTGGTGTCATCTCGAAGAGTGGTCGTATGTGCAATGTGATCAGGCAATTGAGGTGGTTGAGGGAAAGTATGGTCAGAGTAAATGGAAGCTAGGACAGAGTTGAATTCATTCTAATAATGGAACTATGTGGACATAGAGTTCTGCATCGAATTTAATTGCAGTTACATCATGTTCAACTATGTAGCAAGGTTCGAGATAGAGTCACTAAAAGGCTACGGTTGGCGGGATCTCAATGGCCGCTCGGCAGAATCGGGTGGTGGTACACTAGGGAACCTGATCGGCTCATGAATTTCCAAGTACGATCCAGTGTAATTATCGATTTCGGGTGAATGACCTCTTCAGATGGGTGGGTTACAACCCCACCTTTCAAGTACAATTCATAGATCATAGAGGAGTGCCCTAAGCCACCAGTAGTGGAGTCGCACAAGGTATGCAGAATGTTGTTGTGGATAACCAAGCAAACATCAATAGACAACCCCCGTCGAATTGTGTAGTTCAATTTTGCCCGTTCCTTAGTGACCTCACTTAGATTACCACTTGGCAACAGTTTGGCCGAGATGAAATGATGCCACGCCTTACATTTTTCCGTCATACCCAAAGTGGGAAAATTCATCACATCATCCCCTAATCGCTTCAACGAAGTCCGAAGTTTTGCCAAATTTCAATAACCTTGTTCGGATCAACGCCCACATTTTGCAGTTGAGAATAGTCATCTACCTTAATGTCAGGCAGATTGTAAAACTGATTGATGGATGTTCGATCGAACGGTATCCATTTCCCCCTCATAAATGCTCGAAAATCCTTTTGTTCCTTCGCATTGGTATAGAACTCTAGCACAACAGGCATGGCTAATGGCATTGTTCAAGTTGTGCCCATATATAATACTCAAATCCTCTCTCCGGTATACAACTCTTATGTACCACCATATTGTTATAACATCCGGAGGCCTCGGTACTGACGAACTTACTCCTATCAAAGGAGCTGGAGGAGGAAGCTGTGGCCTTTGATCATTTCTTAGGCAACATTATACTTGAAAGAAATAAAAAGAGGATAACTCTTAGCAACATTGGTAACAAATAGAGAATGACGATATGTCATGACTCTAAACCACATCAATTTATGTAGCATGGCAAGTACCAAAATGTCTAGAATCCTCCTACAAAAATTATGCCAAAAGATAAGGTGCGTGATGATAAACAAATACACAAGTGGTGTGCAAGACAATATCCTCAAATTTGATCACTAAACACAATCCCACGTGTAGAGAAAACAATTCAAATACTTAGGTATGTTAAATAGGTATGAGTGTTCACATAGGTAATTTATCAAACACCCTGTGGCGATACAAATTTTCCTCAAATTAGCAAGGGTAATTGCTATAATCAAACATCTCAATTTCATAAATAAACCCATTACTTCTCAATTATGGAAGTCTCATCCTCCACATTTAAACAATTGAAAAAGAAAAATGTAAGGAAGAAAAGTATAAAAACGAGTACCTTCAAATCCTTAGTTTGGAGAAAAAAGAAAAGAATGAAGAACACACACTAGTATCATGGTAGTGTGAAACCCGTGTGTGTGTTGTGGTGAGGTTGTGTGGAAAGACGAAGAAGAAAAGAAGAGAATGGAGGAAGAAGGAAATGAAATAAGGGATTGGAGAGGGGATTTTTTTCCTTTTTAACCGGTAAGCAGTGCCTTTACTATAAAAAAACTAAAATTTTTTTATGATACGGTTACCTCAAATTTATCCCTCATGACATTATCATCATTTCCATCTTGATATTTGAGTGTTAATATCCCTTCACTCTTGTTTGCACCTCCAAACTTGATTATGTCCTACAATACAACGAGAATATTACGAATAAGGTAAGATAAGCAATGAATGAAATAACTTAAAATTTAAGGATTAAGTAATAAAAAATGATAGAACTTAGATTGCCTTCGAAGAAGTGCTTCTTTACAGTCAATAGCTGGACTTTATGCCACGATTATTGTGGAACAGCTAGGTCAAGGCTTTCTTTAGCTGTGGGAAAGTCCTCAACATAGTGTTTGATGCATTGTCCATTAACCTTGAAATTGCTCTTTGTATTTTAGTTTTCTTGGGAATAACTTAAGTCTAGAGTTGCACAAGCGTATTTGATCCCCTACGCTTAAAATAAGTTGTTGAATGTTTTTTCATGCCAATGTTTCATCCTTTCTTTGTAGATCGATACATTTTCATAGGCTTCTCTTTTAAACTCTTCCAATTCATGAAGCTGTAGTATTCTTATTTTTCCAACCTTATCAATGTCCATATTCAACTGCTTCAATGCCTAATATGCTTTGTGCTCAAACTCCAATGGTAGGTTGCTAGCGTTCCCAAATACTATTCGGTATGGTGACATTTCAATCAATGTCTTGTAAGCAGTGCGGTAGGCCCACAAAGTATCGTCCAATTTTTTGGACCAATCTTTTCGGGATGGATTCACCGTGAGTTCTAGAATCCTTTTCAACTGTCTGTTGGATGTTTCAACATGACCACTTGTCTAAGGGTAATATGGTGTCGCTATTCGATATTGTACTCTATATTTAGCAATCATTGTCTGGAATAATCGATTACGGAAGTGAGTTCCACCATCACTGATGACAGCTCTTGAAGATCCATAGCAATTGAAGATATCTTTTGTTATAAAATCCACAATTACCCTTACATCATTGGTGGGTAACGCTTTTGCTTCCATCCATTTGGAGATGTAGTCCACTGCCACTAGGATATATCGATTGTTATAGGACGATGGAAAAGGTCCTATAAAATCAATGTCCCAAACATCGAATAACTCCACTTCTAGAATATTGTTCAAAGGCATCTCGTGACGTGTAGAAATGTTACCTATTTGTTGACACTTATCACATGACCTGCAGAAACTGTGTTAGTCTTTAAATAATGTTGGCCAATAGAACCCGATTTGAAGCACCTTTGTAGCAGTTTTAGTTGGGCCAAAATGCCCTCCATATGCCGAAGCATGAACACTGAAAAGTATTGGTTTCATCTCATTCTCTGACACATCTTCTAATAATCTAATCATTTGCTCTTCTGTATAAATGTGGATCACCCCAGTAATAGAATTTCGCCTCATGGAGAAGTTTCTTCTTCTATTGATAGGTAAAGTCTGGATCCACACACTCACTTGCTATATAATTAACAATATTTGCAAACCAATGCGCCTTTTCCAACTGCAAAAGTTGCTCATCACGGAAGACTTCATTGATATCAACTCATCAAACTCTTCTGCTTGTTCCAGTCTCGATAAGGGATTTGCCACCTAATTTTCTGTCCCCTTCTGATCATGAATTTCAATGTCAAACTCTTACAGCAACAAAACCCACCGAATTAATCTTGGTTTAGCATCTTTCTTCTCAAATAGGCATTTCAAGGCTGAATGGTTTGTGTATACTATCACCTTTGAACCTGTTAGATACGAATGAAACTTGTTGAAGGCAAACACCGCTGCTAGCATTTCTTTTTTAGTTGTTGCATAGTTGATCTAAGCATCTGTTAATGTTTTGCTGGCATAGTAGATGACATGCAAAACTTTTCCCTTTCGGTGACCCAACACATCTCCCACTGCAAAATCACTAGCATCACACATGAGTTCAAATGGCGGTTCCCAATCTAGTACCACCAGTGTAGAAGTTAACTTTTCCTTCAGGGTATTAAACGCATCTAAACACTCATCAGAAAAGATAAATGGTACATCATTCTCTAGTAAATTGCATAGGGCTTTTGTTATATTTGAAAAGTCTTGAATGAATCGTCTGTAGCACCCTGTATGACCTACAAAACATCGAATCCCTTTGACCGAGGTAGGTGGCTACAGTTTTTCAATCACTTGTATCTTTGCTTTGTAGACTTCCATGCCTTGTGATGAAATTCGATGACCTAACACTATCCCTTTCTTTACCATAAAGTGACATTTTCCCAGTTGAGCACCAGATTTTTCTCTTTACACCTTTGTAATACAAGTGAAAAATGCTCCAAGCAGTCCTTGAAAGAGTCTCCAAACACTGAAAAGTTGTCAATAAATACCTCTATGTACTTCTCAACCATGTCGGAGAATATTATCAGCATACACCGCTGAAAAGTTGCAGGTGCGTTGCAGATACCTAGGGACATTCTTCTACATGCAAAAGTACTATAAGGACAAGTGAAGGTTGTTTTCTCTTGGTTTTTAAGAGCAATTACTATCTGATTATATCTCGAGTATCATCCAGAAAACATTAATGAGAATGTCCTACTAACCTCTCCAACATATGATCGAAAACGACAATGGGAAGTGATCTTTTCTGGTGACTTTATTTAATTTCCTTTAATCTATGCACACTCTCCATCCCATTACTAATCGAGTTGGTATTAATTCATTGTTTTCGTTCTTCTCCATCATAATTTCACCCTTTTTAGGCACTACATG
>CAIGRK010418542.1:0-10273 GCA_903798315.1 Fraxinus greggii | reverse complement strand
TTCTCTCTTCTCAAAATTGTTAAGGATTTCGAAGATGATTTCTCTCTCTATTTGAGGTTGAGGGAGAAGTTTACATGTGGGTGTGTGTCGGGGTGGGGGCGGACCATAATAAAAGAAATTTGGACTCTAGCCAAGTCTCAAGTTCGTCCCCTTTTTTCTTTTCTTCAACTTCATCATTATATTGATTCGATTTATTTATTTTTTTTACTTGATAAATGCAATTCCGATCGATTGTTGGGGAGGGGATGGGAATGACAGAATGATTGATTGAACGCGTGAACAAATCAACCTATCCCTCACCCCATTGTATGTCACATTTCTTGTTTCATAATGATGCAAGACGAGAAGAAGCTTCTTGCATTTCAAGTAAAGGTGGAGGACCCCCACCACATAACAAAGGTGCATACAAATTAGGACCTATCAAAAAAGATGAACTTGTTTATTTGGTAATGTAAGATTTTTTGTTGTTTAAAATCTAATTACTACATGGATGGGTGTAGTATTGCAGGTCGAACTTATTTTTTAACCACATATTTCATTGGACCCACTAATTTTCATCAACTTTTAGCAAACATCACTCGATTCCTAAAATCAAGAGATAGTAAGTTGTGTGATATCCGATAAAATTTTCCAGGCCCCTTTTTTGAGTACGATTGGTCCTGAAGACTTCAGCCAGGACATGCACTGTGTTTTAGGGCAAGACATGAAGGTCCGTTATTGCATAGTGCAGATGGTACAATACTGTTATGGAACAAAATATTGGTTTGGTCTCACGTGAGGGACACACGTTTAGTCCTTTTTAAGTGTAAATGGAAGCCCACATGCCTAAGATCTGGATCTACTACTTTTTGATGCTATAATATTTGCAAAGAGACAACAAAGTATGTGCAAAAGATTCCCAACTTGGATTACAATGACATTATCCCACTCAAATTCAAAGTGTGAATTGATTCCCACTTGCCTCCTCTTACCACATAATGTTCCATACTCGGGTCATTTCGTATCATTTTATGTGATTCGTGTTTCAGTGCGTGTTGGTCAAGTTTATAATGGCCCAAAATTGTGGTTCGACTTCAATTAAGATTGATTGTGCAGCTATAACGAAAAATTAAAGATCAATTTGTTGAGAAATTTTTGAGATTTGTTTGCAAGTGGGAAGGAAATGAGGAAAGCTGAATTCTTTATTGCACCAGCTTTACAAAAAAGTTCACTGAAATTCAGAAATTGGAATAGTCTCTTTACATTAGCCATGAATTTTGCCTTTTTTGATCTTTTCTGCATGCAAAAATGGTTTGACAATTGACTTTTAATGTGTGTGGATCTATTGTCCAAACTTGTCCAGGTTGGTTGGCCTTGCACGGTTAGAGAAGAGAACAATTCACAATTCTTCAGTTCAGTTTACTTTTAATAAAAAACGTGACACGGAAAACTTTTATAAATGAATAGAAGTGAGACTTAAATCAAGACAAACTTTAAAAGATTGTCATAGTAGTTCATATACCATTTACCAAAATACTCAGGATATACATATTTAAGAACTTCTGAAGTTCGCAAGATAGTGTACACTATACATTATTAAAAACGAAAACTAAAACTTATTTATTTTTATCATATTACAGTCTTCAACTATACAAATCATCGTCGTCCCCAGCTGCAGTGGCAGAAGAAAACGGGTCTGAAGCTCCAGCAGCAGGTGGATTCTCAGTGTGATCTGCAAACCGGAACTCAGATCCAAATCCGCGAGATTGTTGTAGCGTCTGGGAAAAGAGCTGGTACTTCCTAATGTCAGCATCACTCACGCTTCTTCGAGCATATTTCATCGACTCCTCAAAGTGCGTCGGCTTGATCTCGGAGACATCATCAAAATTGTCTTCTTCCATTGCTTCGGGGTTCCCCATCATCTTCCTTTCCCTCTCGATATCCTGTCATTCCAATGTATCAATTAAATAAATAAATCAAGGAGCAGCAATCAGACTAATATCCCAATTAAACTAGGCCCACATCCAAGTTAGGGGATTAAAAACGACATCAGAAAGAGGCAAAAACACGCACATATTTATAGTAGTCACCCCCAAAGTGAAAACTACATCCAATAGATGTATAATTTTTCATTATATTAACAAACTCCTCCCAAAATCATTTATATAATATTAGTAAGAATATTGTGGTGACCTTATGACTACACATTATAGCCAACACAGAGGTTAGCGAGGCAGTCGAAAGGATAAGTAAACACTCCGACTAGGCTCCAACAGTCGAACAATTACCATAACAGATCTTGTTGGTATTTATGGTGACCACAGTGCAAAGAACCTACATATTTATGAGTTGATACTGACAAGAATCAAGCCCCAACTCCAGTCGACAAAAAAATTGGATTTTTGGGAAAACGAGTGGAAGCAAGGGGAGAAACAGACACAACTAAGGAGATTTCTAAGGACAAAGTACTTCATGATGCTTAACCGTGAACATAAGTAGGACAATCTGATGTCATTTCACTTCAGTATTCTTGTCTATCTTCCGTGTTATTGAATTATTAAGCAAACAAAATTTGAATCAATACAGGCCAAAAAACCCGCCTAGTCTTTGATGATGTTTAAAAAAAAAAAAAGGAAACTGAGGGTGCTTCATGCCATACTTTGATACTACCATTGCAATTACAGGCCAGAATGTAAACAGATGCCATTATGAAAAAATAATTACCTTTTCAATATTTTCTCGAATTGCATACTTGCATGCACGCTGACAAATTTCCGTTACATCAGCACCACTAAACCCACGAGTGTACCTAGCAAGGGCAGCTAGATCAACATCCTTTGATAATGGGGACTTCCGTAAACACGTTTTGAATATCTGAAAACGTGACACATCGTCTGGAAGTGGGATATAAATCAACTGATCCAGACGTCCTGGCCGGAGTAAGGCTGGATCAATGATATCCGGCCTGTTTGTTGCTCCTATGATAAAAACAGTTTTCTTTGCCGTCATTCCATCCATCTCTGTTAATAGTTGATTAAGAACTCTATCTGCAGCACCACTGCCATCTCCTACTGATTTACCTCGCTGAAAAAGGGGACAAAGGGAATCAGAACATAAGGATTGAACTGAAAACTCCATGGACCAAATATAGTGGGATTAAAATAAAACTTCATTTTGTTCCAAGCTGGTCGATGAACTAAATTTAAATATTTGTTATATTTGTTCATATACCGTCTACGTCCATTGGTTTGGCTAACAGAAGCTGACATAGCATTCTAGCTACCGGCCTAGTTGGCAGATAAGTAGGCTGCCATGTCACTCTTCCGGATATGGACACGGGGACTAACTAAATTCAAAATTAATTTACAGTTAGCAACTTGAAGCGAAATGAAGTTCAATGACCAACATGGATTTTTGCTATAGAGAACATAACTCAGTGCATTTCACAGAGTTCAGTCTTTAAAATATACCTGAGTGGCAATTGAATCAAGTTCATCAAAGAAAAGCACGCAAGGCGCAGATTGCCTTGCCTTGTCAAATATTTCACGAACATTTGCCTCACTTTCTCCAAACCACATAGTCAGTAACTCAGGTCCCTTAACGCTAATGAAATTGGCTTGACACTCGTTAGCAATGGCTTTGGCAAGCAAGGTTTTGCCACAACCAGGAGGTCCATAGAAGAGAACCCCTTTAGAGGGTGACATGCCAAACTTCTCGAATTTCTCTGGATGCTCCACTGGATACTGGACAGTCTGTGACAAGCCATTTTTTTTAATTCAGTCAGAATTAATTATGAGCAAAATCAAACTACAAACCACGTACAAGCTTGAGAGGAAAGTGACGAATAAATATTAAAAGAAACTCTGAGAACTCAAAATGAAATAATTAAACAGCCACTACCCAAGATTCAAAAATGTCATATGTGAAATATCTACTGGAAGAAACTTTCAAGACTTGAACTGATTTGGACAAATCAAACCACAATTTTCCATACCTCTTGAAGTTCGCGTTTCACATTTTCCAACCCACCAATATCATCCCAGGACACATTAGGAACCTCCACAACCTGCCATCCAATAGAATCAATGCTTATAAATTTGAAGTAGCATAAAATGAAATTATTCAAGAAGAAGAAGATGATGATGATAAGAAAGTATTCCGTCTTAATATCGTAAAAACAAAGAACTCTCAGGCTTTAAGGGACTTCTAATACGAACAAGATTTTAAGAAAATTCAATGAACATACAGTTTCACGTAATGCCGATGGGTTTGAGGCACCCAATGCAGTTTGGAAGTGTTCATTTGTCACGGCCATTGAATTTAACACTTCAGCATCAATCGTCTCATCTTCCAAGTCAATTACGTCCATTTTCTCTCTAATGCACTGAAGAGCAGCTTCAGTGCAAAGAGCAGCAAGATCGGAACCAACATAACCGTGGGTATCCTTTGCAACTCTTTCAAGGTCAACCTGAAAAATTATTAACAAATTTATAGCCATGGAGTTGAGATAAGATATAAACAGAGTATTTAAAAAAAAAAAAACTCACATCTTCAGCAAGTTTCATATTTTTGGTATGAATTCGAACAATTTCCAATCTCCCAACTTCATCAGGCACACCAATGTCAATCTCTCGATCAAATCTCCCGAATCTACGGAGAGCAGGATCAATGCTATTTGGCCTGTTGGTGGCACCCATTACAATGACATGAGCCCGAGATTTTAAGCCATCCATTAAAGTAAGAAGCTGGGAAACTATACGCCTCTCCACTTCGCCATGCGTTTTTTCCCTCTTTGGAGCAATAGAATCTAACTCGTCGATAAATATGATCGATGGTGCATTCTTCTCGGCTTCCTCAAATGCCTTCCTCAAGTTACTTTCACTCTCTCCAGCCATTTTTGACATTATTTCAGGCCCATTGATCAAGAAGAAAAATGCACCAGTTTCATTAGCGACAGCTCGTGCAATCAGGGTTTTCCCTGATCCAGGAGGCCCATACAGCAAAATGCCTTTCGGTGGTTTCACACCGATAGACTTAAAGAGCTGTGGGTGCCTCAGAGGAAGCTCGACTAGCTCACGAATCTGAGCCATTTGCTTTCGTACACCACCAACGTCGTCATACCCAACTTCATTCAATTTTTCCTCTTCTTCACGTCGTATTGGTTCTCCATCACAAAATATCTCAGTATCCGGTGCAACAATGCAGTACTCACCAGGATCTGTTTCAACTACTTTAAATTCAACACTTCGCATGCCACCTCTAACTTGAAAAAGATCACCCTTCCTCGCAGGACGATAAGCATCCATGAAGTATGCTGGCATGTGAGAAAGACGTGATGAAATACATTAAAAACAATGAGAAGATACTCCCAATGCAAACACCAAAAGCTTTTAAAACAGTTTTAGTTAACGAACTTTTAGCGGAACTTGATAATGATCACTAAATTTCATTATGGTCTCAGTGGTCAATAAGCTTAAATGTTCATCAAAGATTAATCATTTCCATCTCTGTCCGTCAACTTGGTTATCGTGACAGCCTAGTTGGGAGCTTAGTTGACAATAACCCTTTTTCGTTGGTCTAACTAAAGAAAATGGATCGAGTGACCAAAGCATAACAAAATCCAAGTTCAATGACCACCTCGAAACAAAATGAAATTTAATGAGCGACGTGAATCTTGCTAAAATAGCGATCACCCGTAAATTTAACTAAAAATGTTAACGGTGGACTTACGCTTCAAGTAGACGTCAAAAAGGTTGCCTGTGAGACCTTCAACTGAGTCGTCAAAGGGAAGGATATGCACACTTTTTCCATACTTGACATCAGGGCACTGGTGTATTGATACTACATCTCCAAGATGCACCCTAAGGTTAGCTCGAACGACTTTATTCATTTTTATTTTTGATTCTTCACATTGCTCATCAGCAAGAAGTATGCAAACTGTGTCCTTCCGTCTCTTTCCCTGTACCAGATGCAGATTTAGTGAAATCCACAAAATAAAAAGCAAAGCCAATTTTTTAAAAAAAATACCTTGATCAAAATAGTGTCTCCTCGAAAGAGACTAAGTGCTTCCATGTTAGCAGGATTCATCGAGACCGCTGAATTGTCATCATTAACGGCCTCGTCTACAACAAGCCGATTAGGGGCCTTTTTCCGCTCCAAAATTGCCATAGAATAGTCTTTCGTTTTCCTAGATTTTGATAAACAAAATTTAACATAAGATTCTTGACATTAAGATGAACAAAAGTTGAACACATAAATATAAACAAGTAAATTACATAGAGTAACATGAATTTCAATTACCAGACAAATACAGAAAGTAAACCCAAAAAGAACATTTTTTTTATAAAAATAATCACAAAACCAAACTACAAATCAGCTTCTTTAGGGACGAAAACGCAGAGCGAAAGGTGCTTAAAATTCTAATAAAAGTAAGTCACAGAGATTTAATTTTTAGAAAAGTAAGTAATTCTAAAATTAATTTAAACGTAGCAAAAAAAAATTACTTTTTCAAGCTAATGAAATCAAAATTAAGGTCCATAAATATCAAACAGCAACATATGAATACAAGGTATGAAAAAACGTACGAGTCGGAAGAGGTTGCGTTCGCCATGGTTTTAAACTTCAAAAATTCAGGGATTAAAACTTAAAATTCCGAGTACCGGACTAAGTTTATTCAGAGAGATGAGAGTGCGTGTGCGTATATATAGAAGGAGAAACTAGAAAGTAGGGGAATGGACGAAACCGAATCCAAGTCAAATTAGTGACTCCTTCCTTAGTTGATTAGGATGACTGTTTTTGGGATATCATTTTCTTCGAGATATTTCCAAAAAACTACCAAACATGTTTCAAAAATGTTTCTAATATTAAAGTTAGAAACAAAGAATGAAACTATTTGAACATGGGTAAAACATAAATTATGTAGGATCGTACCAAATTTTTTAATCGAATATTTTACCTACTATTCACAATGGGAATGATGACCACATTGTCGAAATTTTTAAATATACGTGAACCCCACGTATTATGTGAGATGGGATAATACATTATATACAAACCATTATGTACAAATGGATTAACCCAATTATATATATGTAACTCTTACTTGTTGATGATCATTTTTTTTAATTCAGTTTTTGTTTCGCTTCACACATCGAATAGAAAGAAATCGAGATACAACCTAGTGAAATAATACAATTTGATAAAATTTTGATTGTTAGATTACCTTTTGTTGCTAGCAATGTAGCCTCAAAGTTTCTCTCAATCAATTATTTTTACAAATCATAGGACTCAGATTAGATAAATTATAATTTAAGTTAAAAAATTAAATCCAAATAGACTCTTAATGTTAATTTAATCATTGAACTTTGATTTATTTCAAATTTGTCACTAGAGCTCACAAATATTTCATTCAGACCACTAATTGAGTTTGATGTCCAACTTATATAACCAAAATTCATAGGTGTGTGTGTGTCAAGTCATCGAACATGTAAGATTATCAGTTAAACCTCTCAACTTGGTACATAGACGTGTAGAATATTCAATTAAAAAATAAATGTCAAACTAAGTTGATGGTTTGAGTGAAGTGTTTGAAGTTCAACGATGGATTCGAATTAAACTAAAGTCTATTGACCTACGTGGCACAAGTACAAAGTTTAATGACCGTTAATGAAATTAATCCTACAATTCATGGCGCTACGCAATTAAAGGGAAAATTTTAACACTGCCCTTAGTACACTACAATGTGTTACTTGAATACATCATGTGCAACAATTCTTGAAAGCATATACTTATAATTAACATAATATATTATCGAACCACGACAAAATCAAGAATGTTCGTTCTTGTAATTTTTTTCTAGTATGAAATGAGACAAGTGTTTTTGTTTCAAAATATTGGATTTTTTGCTTTGGTATAGTTTGCACTTGTCTTAGTTATTGATGTTCGTTTTGGACCCGTTACGTTTTACCCATTTTATTTTTCTCTTAAGAAATGAAGTAAAAATTGGAATAAAGATAATTAAATGATATTTAATTATTATTTGAAACAAATAATGAATTTAATTAATAATAAATAAATAATATAAATTTACTTTCACTAAAAAAGTAGTAACAATTATAATTATGTAGCAGAAAATAAACCTTTAGCAATCCCGCTACATTACCATAACTGGTTGACTTAGGCTTTGACAGGATGACGTGGCAACCAGGTGGCAACATGGTGGCGATGACGTGGCTGAAAATGTGTACAATTTTGAAAATCAAATGCATGTTAAAATAAACTCACCCAGCCCAAAGTCTAAACCCGTTTCACCCCCACCATCTCTAAACCTAACAAAACAAAATCCATTTCCCCCCTTTTGAAACCCTCAAAATCGCCTACTTCCCAACTTCACCTCCTTCTCCATTAGCCCATCTTCTCCAACGGCGCAAATCCAAGCTTACAATGAGAGGTAAGAATTACGGAGTTTGCCATAACTGTAGAAGTAAGGCACTTTTTTTTTTTTGCGGAATGCCCGAACAAACGTCTCTGTCCTTGCTACAATCATGGCTTCCTGAAGTGTTTTGAAGTGGAGAAAAAAATGAAGAACTAAGGTAGACTCTTCAATACTTGCAGCGTGAACTGTGGATTTTGGAAGTGGGTCGAAGCGGGTGAAACGAATGTTGTATCAAGGTCCATAAATGTTGCGAACGCAATAGCTGAAGATTTATCTGGCTTGTTGAAATCACGATGCCGCCTAACTGATGAAGAAAAAGTTGAGATATCTGTGACCGTGAAAATACGGAATGGAAGAGGAAGCGAGATTTAGAGGGTTGAATGAAATTGTAGTGTCATTGATGTCAATATATGGAGTCGTAGTTAGGAATGTAGATTGATTCAGATGCTTAACTTCTGTAATTATATGAATTTGGAATTCCACTATGTACTTGTTGTTAAGTTCTGTTATGATTTCCTTGTTTGCCAAATTCCAATGTGTCGTTGAGCTACTCAACTTGACTGGTGTTGTATGGTTTTCGAATTTTCCTAAGTTGCATATCTGTTATTGGCAACATGTTGGCTTTCTGCATAGCATTGCATTAGAATTGCATGAGAGTAGTTGGAATTGACGTTGTGAAAGTTGGTGGTTGGAGTGAAGCTGGTCACTATTGTTTGGAATACTCAAACAAGTTGCTGGAATAAGATGATTATGGGAGCTGGAATAACTCAAACAAGTTGCTTGCGGGAGCTGGAATGCTGAACTCATCTCACAGAATGCCCCAATACCCAATTCGTATTTCAAACACTAGACTGAAGAGTGATTCTTCTGAGTAATTTCAGAACTGGTAACTGGAGAGTAATGTTTATTGAAGAATTCATCTGAGTAATGTTTATTGAATGATTGTTCTAAGTATTTTCAGAACTGGTAACTGGAGAGTGATTCCCAATTTTCTGAAAAGTATGTTATTAATTAATTTGAAGTGAAGTTGTTAGTTTTTTTCCAACCACAGTTACCTTTGTCATTAGAGAGTTGTAATGACCAACCAAAAAAGTCATCTTCTCCTACCCACTAGCTTCAACTACAGCAGAGTTGTAACTTTTGTGCAACGCAATTCCTGCGATGTTAATTACTTCAAGACGCCGTTTAACATGTGCACTCAATTCATGTTTGCATCGATATAACCTTGACTTCTAAGGACTTGTTTTATGATTGTGCTCGAGGTGTACTGTGTTAAGTCTCCATACTCCACGACCATTTAAAGATGCAGTGATCCTGACTTTACATCCACTCTGAATGGTTGGTTGCAGCTACAAAGTGCTGCTTCTATTTGTTTTTCTATTTCCTTCACGACTACAAACGAATGTAACTTATCTTAATACTCCATCATCGTCCTTTTTCGAGTTCCTTTTTCTAACTGGGAAGTCGATGTCGTACGCATATCTTTTGTAAAATTCAAACATTTCATTTTCATCATCAAATTTCATACCCACTTCATGCACCTTCACAACATCTCCTCCTACCATATCGTCACCCAGTATGTCCACATTTTCAATAGCATTCTCATTATCGGACTCCACCAAAATAATGTCATTCACATATTCCGAAATCTTTCCCTACAACTGAAGAATCAATTATAATGTCAAACAACACGTAACAAGGAATTATAAAACTTGAACTTACAATAAATGTGTACATATTTCGGACAGGGTAGTAGCCACAAACAACTGAACTTCATCAATAACATAAGAATTTTGAAGCCAAAGATAACACGCGTGAAGCTAATGGCAAAGCACATATTGATTGCTTGATTCTGAATAG
>CAIGRK010418429.1:0-10860 GCA_903798315.1 Fraxinus greggii | reverse complement strand
AATTAAATATTAATAAACGACATGGCTCTTACGATCGTTGATTGTCATCGCTTTTACGATCGTTGATTGTCGACGATCAATTGTCAACGAGCGCCAAATTTTGGCCACACGTGCTTTCAAAGCAGAATTCGCATCCATTAATCATCATTGTCAGCTCACATGTGCGGGCGATTTGAGGAAAAAAAAATTTAAGTTTCATTTAAAAAAATTGTTTGATCAAACTCGGTAGGATAACGAGTTGTAAGTAGTTTTGTCTCGTTTAATTCTATTATTTCATGTTGATAAATGTTATGCTAATGAAACAGATACGACATGATACGATATAATATGACTATTAGGTACCAAAGATATGATATCTTATGAGCTTTTACCAATTTCTAAAAATATAACATGGTGGTATGACTATTTTGATAAATGAATTTATATTTTTATTTAAGAATGTACAACACTCATATCCTACCAAGTATTCACATATGCTCACCACTTTTCCTTACCTCTCACATGTTAGAATGGATCATTGGTTGACAGGCGAAGATGTGCTATCGTCATGCTTGGATTTATTAAAGTTAGTAAAGTGAATTCGGTGTAACGTGATTAAAATTTTATTTGCAGCATTAATTTTAGTGTTATTATCATATGAATATTTCTAGGATTTGAAACTTGATTTATTTGGTTATAAATTTTAATTTGTGTTTAATTAAGTTGGTGGAACCAATATTTTTTTTATCGTCTATTATATAAAATAAAACGTGTGATGCACGAATTTATTTAGAGGATATGACATTATTTGGATTTCTTGTCAAATGTAAAAAATTAGAGCACTCACTATTTGTTAAAAACTATACCTTTATGAGAAAAGTTGTGAAATGGCTTTATTTGGATTTCTTGTCAAATGTGAAATGGCAGTACTATTTGTTAAAAACTATACATTCAAGAATTAACTAATGTAGAGGAAGTTGTGTAGAAACAACTTTATTATTTATGATTGCATTGGCTTTGCCTCTTGCCTATTAACCAATGTAAAATATTTCGTTATTTAGGGCGTGTTAGATAGATATTAAAATCGGATTAAAATTTAAAAATTAATCGTTATTGTTGACTTTTATTAGACGAGTGAGACCTAATAACGGCTATATTTTCAATTTTAATTAACTTTTAATTCCTCCCATATTAAAATCGGATTAAAATTTAAAAATTAATCGTTATTGTTGACTTTTATTAGACGAGTGTGACCTAATAACGGCTATATTTTCAATTTTAATTAACTTTTAATTCCTCCCAAACTAGCACTTAATAAGCGTCGAATAGCGTTTTAATTCATAAAAATTTAGATATAAATTTATTGGATCTTTTCAGATATATATGAATAAGATATTATGTAGATAAATCTTTGCTCTTTCCTTCTTATTAATAAAGAGTATTAAAAATTATACCTTGAATAAATCATCTTTATTTAAATTTATAAATTTTTGTTTGTTACGTTATTTTTTAAAGAACTTTTAGTAGCGATATAAATATTAAAAATTTGGATCGTTACAATTTCAACCCCACCAACAACCACCTTCGACAACCATAGAGAGAAGAAAAAATAGCCATTATTGCAGCCCCACCTCCAGCAAGTGTTCCACACATCCATTGCACCCACTAGTGTCGCACCACCACCACCAACCGCTATGTAGATTCGCACCACCACAAACACAACATCGTACCATAGCCCAACGTCGAACCACCACTGCGCACGCAGATCTAAACACCGCATCACCTCCACCACACAACCGTGCAGATCCTCATCACCACCACTATGCAATTTTGTCTGTCATACCACCACCACCACACAGATCTATACCAAAATGCAGTCGCCGACTTAATTGGTCCCAACCTTGTTTGGCATCTTGAACACGTCACGGAGTTGGTGATCGATATCCTCCGACTTCAAATTGCTTGAACATTTGGTTAAGAATCGTGGAAAATCGAATGGCGAATCAAGTTTTTCCTTTGCATTTCTGGATTTGAGTTGAGCCTAGCTCGAGTTCTCCGAGTTAATGCATGAGGATCCCGAGCTTCTTTGGCGCGATCTTGTTGTTGTCGTCGTCACTGCTAAAAAGTGTGAAGGCCTATTTCATTGATGATACCTGGTTATTGCTTAGATCTTTCACCATTTTCATGGAATCGAGTTGGGTTGGGTACACCTATTTTTGGAAGAATAATCTTGTCGTCTAATTATTGAAATGAAAAATTAAAAAGCATGTGTGGGATTAATTCCTTCTTAATTCAGTTCAACAAAATTTGAGCGCAAACTTGTGTTTTTGTGGACTTCATTCCCAGTATTTAGTGGTTCAAACATCAAAATTAGTCAAGGTAAATACGATAGTCTACAAGGAAATTTACAACGGAGGTCCTCGGATTTGGTAAAATTAAACAATTGAGTTTCATCCAATTTTTTTGTGACTTCTAGGTCTTAAACCTTTTCGATTTCGATGCAAGCAAATCTTCAATAGATGAAAATCACAATTTTACTGTCAAAGCAGTTGCATGCCTAGCACAATGGCTCCTTTTTGGAAAATAACAACTAATTTCATTAGCTCACATTCATTTTCTTTGAAACACAGTTGAAAGAAAAAAGCGACATTGATATAAAAAACAATAGGATCTCGTAGATGGTGCGAGGTTGGTTTTTTTTTTTTTCAATCGTTGATTTGCTAGAAATCGATTAAGCCTTTATTATTTTTTTTGGAGGGGGGTTGGGGGAGGGTCTCCGAGCCTTGATTATTGTGTTGTGCTTATAAATATTATTAATTTAATAGAATTTTCATGTTTAAATATTAACACTATGTTTTTTCATATTAATAAAAATAATTTATATTTGTAAGATTTATATACTTTTGCTTAAATAAAAGTATATACATTTGAAAGGTCACACTATGCATTATTGATAATAATTACGTAAAGCAAGACATATATCAGAATATTGGCTATTTATTGCCTAAATAAGCAGCAAGAGGATAGTTGGAAAAGAGGACTGACTCAGATATTTGTCTCTCTCAAGAATGATGTAATTTTATTAACACAAATCAACTAATGCATGATTTTCAAAAGGAAAAAACAAAATTGAACTTATCCACGTTAGGGGCGGCGGAGGAGTACAAGGAAATTTTGTTTTGGTCGGTCTGATTCAGATTGATGTTTTCGCAATTGAATCATCTTTTGTTCCACCCAAGAATTTGAGCAATCAAAAAGTTTATGCTTGAGCTCTATTTTATAATTTTTTATTATTTAATTTTTCAATAATATATTTTTACACATAAATTTAAAATTTTTCTTCGCTTTTTAACCACACATTCTTAAGGAATTTACATTTTACAATATTTATTTTTAAAAATGAAGCTCAAACAGGTGCTATTTCGATTCTTTATTTTGTTTTCTTTCCCATTCCCCTTTAAAAGGATAATAAATATAAATTGTTTTATGATCAAATCTTTGAGGGCAAAGTTAAATTAGATTGAAGAACAAGTTAAATTAAAAACCACGTCGAGCAATTATCAAGGGCTTGTTCGGTGGTGATTAACATTCAATTAAAATTGAAAATATGGTCGTTATTGGACCTCACCTATCTAATAAAAGTCAACAATAACGACTAATTTTTCAATTTTGATTCGATTTTAAGCTCTACCGAACACGCTCTAAATATACAATCGGGTTTTTTGAGCACCAATTTAGGTGGCAAGATGTGGAGTCTGTTGCCACCTAGACTGGAGTTATGCAACATTGGTACTACGTGACATTACTCAGTTTTTAGTTTCCGTTAGATGTAGATTTTTAGTAAATAAAGTTAATAAAAATTGATGAATTCGTGAAATATGCAATTAATTACCTTTAAAAAATGTAGAATGGCGTACTAACCCCATACTGGACTTGAAATCTTTTCAAGAAAAGCAAGATTCTGTTACACTATACAGTTGCTATTAGTTCATAAAAAGTATTCAAGTATCATAATAATTGTTGTGGAAGAATATACTATTTGGCTTTTTATGAAACTAACCAATCAGACCTTATTAAAATCCATTAATTCTCATTATGAAATAATTGATTTAGAGCACCTTCAAGATTTACCCCTTGACGAGAAATGATCTATTTAATCATGACACGTCAGTTCAACAAATCAATTTAAACTTATCCATCAATTAGCTGATATGTAATGTGATTGTTATGCAACCGTGCTTCGTAGATCATTTTTCTACCCTTAATTACTTCACTAGTTGCATTTCTTGCTCGTGCTTAATAAACCAATATTTTTGTAGAAATTGCTCAATTTTTTTATTTTTTTTTTAATAATGTTGATGTTCGGGCTAGCTTACGCGTACCTCGACTAATCTGACGAGATCCTAAAGTTTACGGTCGAGTACTCACATCAGTGGTCATGAAGGGACTCGAACGTGTGACCATTGAAGAGCAAATCCAAGATAATTGTCCGATTCTAACTAGCATGACGTGCATAAATCTTCAAGGATTAACTATTTTGTGCCTCGAGCTCAAACACGGTTAATTCTTGAGTATTTTTTATTGACTCAAAGCATATAGCAACTTCAACTGACTATAAATATTAAGCGCCTTTTTCAAAAATAATGATAAAAAACAACCAAGAATCTGGCATTTTTTTCTTGTTTGCAGCAGCATTAAACTGTTAATGGAATAATTGATCCATGTCAGAAATGTAATTTCATTAAGAGCAAATTGAGCATGTGAGACCATTGTAAATCTCTAGCCAACTCAAAAGTGAAGTGGCATTTTGTCTGTTTTTGCCAACTTTAGCAACGTACCAATCAAGAGATTAGCACACATATCTAACGCCCCTCTACTCATTTATACCTTAGAAAAAAAATTCTGCTCACTTAGCTTCCACATAAGAATACTTACCTCGAAAATTCAAATGTGTAAATAGTTCGAGAAGATCATTCTGCATTCATTTCGACTGCTCCATCAGAAATGGCATCGGAAGTTGCTAATATTCGGCAAGCTGTAAATGAAAAAGTAAGAGATATCACCTCTTTGATCTTTGCTTCATGATCTTTAAAGTACATATATTACTATCTTTTGCGTGTTGGTGATTGTTCACATTAGCTATGCACTGTGTATTGAACATGTATAAAGCATAAACCATATCTTAGGATCATGTTATGTGCAATCGTAGTTGTCGAATTGGACTACTACTTCACTGTTAGCTCAGCTGCAAAAAGTACAGTTCCAGCCACGAGAAATTCAAGTATTTTGTCTCTGATATAATTGAAGAAGCCACAAAAACTAATATCGAGTATGAAATTGCAATACGAGATCAAGTCCTGCTTTGATCAAATTGCAAAACCAGATGAGTATAGGCATCATCGTTCCATGGAGAGCAGAAAATCTATATCTGTTTTAACTTATTTCCTGATCTTGAAACTGGGGACCCCAGTCTGGGGTAGCATGTTTTGGAACTATCTGATTTTTACGATACATCGGTTTACGCTTTTCAGTGGATACGTTAGAAAGCAGTACAAAAGTAATGGAAAGACAATTAAGCAACCACGGATAACTGGATTCTTGTTTTGGATTTTGATCAGCTTCTAGTGGATATTGATTTTTTTGTGTGACAATCATAGTTACTGTGATTTTCATAATAAGATGTTATCTTCTAACTGCTCAGGCGAAGAAATTTTTTTACGAAAACATCTACATACTGTTAAATGTTATTATCACATGATCCACTATCTATAGATTGTACTGGTTTCCATAAACACAAGACTCTCAGATCACAGCACGAAGCCACCAGCTTCCTGTTGGAGAGTGGTGCTGTTTTGGCATAATTTTGAGTGAAGCCAGTTTCATCTTTTTGGAAGATCAAAGCAGATTCGTGTTCTCATCCATACGACATTGAAATCATATATTTACTTGCCCAAAATGATGCTCCTATGAATGAGAAGAAATTCAAATTGTACCTACTGGAAGTGGTTTAGGTGTTGGAGGGAGAGTAATCATAACTTGTCCCACCTAGGAAAAATGATAAGACGAGGACTAGTTTTTATACGACCATATTTTTGAAGGTGTAATCATTGAATTGTAAGATTCTTTTATTTTATCCTTTTGTCTGAAATAGTATGTGCATTGAATTTTAACACAGAAAGAAACAGAAGATAGAAAGCCGGTAAATGAAATTACCTACATAGTACTCGATAAACTATCGAAAGAGGAGACGATGGATGCTGAGGTTATCCCTAATGAACCTCATGAAATCTTAAACAGTAATTTTGAGGTAGAAAATGTGAAGAACAGTAAAGAAGCCAGCGCCATAGCAGGTGAGGGTGAGAATTTTTTGAATTTATTCTCAACGGCCAAGGTTTCAGTCGATGAGAGTAACAGTTCACAAGATGCATATGAAGTAATCGAAAAGCCAGATCAAACAAATAAAGATACGTGCAAGATTCAGTCCCTCGAGGATGAAAAATTAGATAAACGACAGGAAGTAGTCATAGCAACTAAAGAGACTTCCTTAAAAGAAATCCAACTGTATGCTGAAGAATTATCAAGTAGCTTGGAAAAAGTTGCGGATAGACGCGTCGTACCAGTAGAGGATTCAGCAGATTCTACCTCGGGTCTGAAAGTAGAAGATTCAATTAATGCACCTGATTCAGAAGACGTGAGAATAGACACTAGTATTGGAGAAACTGGTGCAGAAAATTTTGGATCAGGCAGAAACGGAAAAATGGAAGAGAATTTTGATGTTATGCTGGAGAAAGGAGGTCAGGAAACAATTACATTTAGGGAAGACAAAACGGATGCAACCGATAACGAACGTGAATTCCAGTACCCAAACAACCCTGAATCTCCTTTCCTTAAAGACGCAGAAGACAGTGTTATCCAGGAAGGCGACAAGACTACGACAGCACCAGAAGTCTCTAAAGTTGAAGATCATAGCATTCAGACCTCAGAGAAAGTTGAAGCAAACTCACAGAAACAAGTTGATGAGTCACAGATAAAACATGAGGAATGTATACAATACGAAAGCAGGAAACTGTCTTCAACGGAAGCACCAACACGATACATTGATCATGAAGAAATTGAGGCTGGTGACTTGGGGAAGGCTGAAATATCTGAAGATGAGAGATCTTCAAAAAGTTATTCGCTGAATGAGAAACCTGTAGAATCCTTACATGTAGCTCCCGAGGAGATTAAAACATCTGCTTCATGTCAAAATGTAGAAATAATAAGCCCTTCACTGGAACAGGGACTATGCGCGACTCCTCAAGAAATCCTCAGTGATGAAACGAAGGATAAAACAATTGATGCAGCTGACACCAAGGTGAAAACTCTCGAGTAAAAAATGAAAATGATTATTTGTCTTTCTTCTTTGAAAGTCACGAGATAGCGAATGATGTATTCTTTGTGCAGGAACTTGCAACAATTGAACCAAACGAGGAGCCTGGTGGTTCCATTCCATACTATAGTACCAATGATTCGAAGGTTACTCATCAACTGAAAGAAGGAAAAGAAAATGATGGTCCCTCAATAGATGCACACCATAATCCTGTCAACAGCAGCAATATATGCAGTAAAGGAGGCAACCAGATTAACAGTCTAGACGATCTAGATGATTCTAAGGCATCGCATGAAGTGACAGAAGACCAGAGCAAAGAAACAGAAATTCAGGTAAATGACATTTTTGGTCAGATAATAAATATAACAAGTTCTGTGGGAATTTCTATACACGTGTTTATCTGAATCTCTGGTTAAACACCGCAAGTAGTTGTCTAAATGCTTCTGAATCTTTTCCAGTTTTCAACTTCTTGCTAGTCATTTGTATGCACTGCTCCTGTAGGTGGATGCTGCTCAAAAGATGACCAGTAAGTCTGATGATATTGAAACACAGATGATGGATAAGGAGCACGATACCACCACTCTATCAGAAGCTACGGCTGATAAACCGATTAAGATTTGCCAAGAGGTAGAAATAGAGCTAGTGATGCTGGAAATTCAGATTAATTTAGCTTCTCTCCAGGAGATAATATGCTTGTGTATGCATGCAACTTTTGATCATTCTTCTACACTTCACTACTACATTTCTCTTCAAACAGACAGCAGAGCTTGAGGTTACTCATTCCAGTGAGAGCATTGAACGGAAGAAGGATTTGAACATTACTCATCCACTGGAAGAAGGAAAACACAATGATGGTCCCTCAATAGATGCTCCTGTCAACACCAGTGATGATATATGCAGTAAAGGAGGAAGAGTCTATCAGATTAACAGTCTGAAAGATCCAGATGATTCTGAGGCATCACGTGAAGTAACAGAAGACCAGATCAAAGAAACAGACACTCAGGTAAATTACATCCTTGATCAGATAATAACTATAACGATTTTATGGGAAACTCTGCATGTAAGTTTATCCGAATCTTTGGTTAGACGCAATAAGAAGTAATCTAAATGCTTCTGAATCTTTTCCAAGTTCCAAATTCTTACTAGTCAATTTGTTGTGGCACTGTTTATGTAGGTGAATGATAATCAAAAGATGACCAGTAAGCCTGATGATACTGAAGCGCAGATGATGGAAAGGAAGCACGATAACACCACTCTTTTAGAAGCTACAGCTGATGAAACGATTAAGATTGGCCAAGAGATGAATGGCGATCAAAAGATGACCGCTAAGCCTGATGATATTGAAACACAGATGATGGACAGGGAACACGATACCACCATTCAATCAGATGCCACAGCTGATGAAGCGACTAAGATTTGCCAAGAGGTAGAAACAGAGCTACTGATGCTGGAAAGTCAAATTAATTTAGCTTCTCTCGAGGAGATAATATGCTGTATATGTAAGCAACTTATGATACTTCTTCTACACTTCACTAATACTTTCTCTTTAAACAGACAACAGAACTTGAGGTTAATTATTCCAGTGAGAACATCGAACGGAAGAAGGATTTACACGTTACTCATTCACTGGAAGAAGGAAAAGATAATGATGGTCCGTTAATAGATGCTCCTGTCAACAACAGTAATAATATATGCAGCAAAGAAGGAGGAGATCAGATTAACAGTCTAGAAGATCCAGCTGATTCCGAGGCATCACATGAAGTAACAGAAGACCAGATCAAAGAAACAGAAACTCAGGTAAATTACATTGTTGGTGTAAGATAACAACTATAACGGGGTTTATGGGAATCTCTATATATAAGTTCATCTGAATATTTGATTAGACACCATAAGTTGTTATCAAAATGGTTCTGAAACTTTTCCAAGTTCCAACTTCTTTCTAGTCAATTTGTTGTGGCACCGTGTGTAGGTGGATGATGATCCAAAGCAGACCAGTAAGCCCGATGAAACTGAAACACAGATGATTGAAAGGGAGAACGATACCACCAATCAGTCAAAAGCTACAGCTGATGAAACGATTAAGATTGGCCAAGAGATGAATGATGATCAAAAGATGACCAGCAAGTCTGATGATATTGAAACACAGATGATGGGCAGGGATCACGATACCACCGTTCTATCAGAAGCTACAGTTGATGAACCTATTAAGATTTGTCAAGAGGTACAAATAGAGCTAGTGATGCTGGAAAGTCAAATTAATTCTCTCTGAACTTTTGATCCTTCTTCTATACTTTATTAACACGGTTCTCTTTAAACAGACAACAGAACTTGAGGATTCTCATTCCAGTGAGAACATCGAAAAGAATATCCAATTGGTCGAGAACAGGAATCAGCATGTTTCTGTAGCATCCATTCTGGAAGAAAAAGTTGCAGAAAGGTTTGAAGGAGAGAGGAATATAACTGAATACCCCAGTCAAGAGATTAACCATTAGACTATTTTCTCAACTTCTATGATAATTAAATTTGGATTTCAAGCTCTTAAAGAAAAAAGATCTCTTGGCAAGGTTTCTCAAGCAAGAACCATTCAACGTACAGGTAGAGGACAGCTATCCAGTGGATGATGGATGTGTCGATAATTCAACACAAATCATCAATGCTGATTCTGGAGCAAAGGAAAACTTCACAGTTTTAACAGCTGAAAAAACGGAAACTGGTGTTTCATTTGAACAGGAAAATGAAATAAAGGAACCTGATACAGAGGTGAGTTTTGAATTAAGTAGAACAAGTGAGGTATTAACATTAGTAGGCACACATTCCTTCTGAATTAAATGCGAATAAATATATTTCCACTCATTCAGGTGCATTGACATTCACATTCATAGATACCTTTCGTATGAATAAGACTTCTAAACTTCTCCCACCCCACCACTTACACACAGACAGAGCCCAGAAAGAAAAAACAGTAGAAAAGGTGTTCTGTCTTCGTAACATGAAAAGATGGATACATAGGTAAAAAAAGTAACACCAAGGAATTACTGGGAATCTATGAAATTTTAGACAGAAAAAGGCTAGTTGTTCGGCACACCCTATAAGAAGCAAGCATGCCTCTCACTATGCCCTGGCTCTTCAGGAGTATCTGAAACTCATGTGTCAAAGGTTATTAATTTGGAAAAGGTAAAAGAATACACCAATAGATCATTACTTCATTCCACTTTTACAAACTTGATTAAAACAAATAGAACTAAGAGTCTAAGATGTCTTACCATTGACTTTATCTCCATGGATGGTTGCTATTCATCAAAATGTACTAATAAATGAAGTTCGTCAGCGCTAGCTAACTTTAGACTTGAAAAATGAATAGCTATTAGGGGGAGTCAACGAGTCGAGCCGAACTTTTTCTTGTGGTTCGAACTTTTTTTGGCCCGAACCGAACCGAACCGAGCCAAGCAAAAGCCCGGCCAAGAATTTTAGGCTCAACCCGGGCTTTCGGCTCGGGCATTAGCGAGCCGAGC
>CAIGRK010418405.1:0-19395 GCA_903798315.1 Fraxinus greggii | reverse complement strand
GATATTTGGGTTGAGACAGACTCGACTGTAGCCATTCACTGCATCACCAGAGGTGGCGGACAATGGCCTATCCTGGGGATACTTAGACAGATTGCACATATCGTTTCCTTTGATAGAGATATGATTTCCCACATCTTCGGAGAGGGGAACCAAGTTGCAGATGCACTTGCTACCGATGGTTGTCATCATCGTAGATACCAGGAATATGGACTAGCCGACCTACCACGACATATCAAGGTGCTTGTTCAGATTGACATATATGATTTTTCTAGCACTAGAGTTTAAGTACTTGAATTTTGCTTTTACTTTTATTCTTTCTTACACTTGTGGTTTTGTAAGGGAAGTAGTACTCCTTTTTTCCTGTTTTCCTATTATTCTTTACTTTCACTATAAGAGAAGTAGTACTTCCTCATTTATTAATATTGATATCATTTGTAACCACGGTATTCCTCCGCCACAAGTGAGGACATATTAATAAAATCTCGAAGGTACTGCCCTCATTCCACTAAAAAAAATTAAAGATAAAGAAGTGAACTAAGTACTCCACTGGTACCAATTTGAAGGTGGTGGATGGATTGGTATGAAAGTACTGGATCACTTTCTATGTATTTTTTATGTTATGAGCATTTATATCTAGGATGATGAAATCAACTGGAAAGAAGTGATCTCCAACTTTGATTAGTGTTAGGTTTTAAACATGTTAACAATCTTTTGACAAAACTATTTTGAAAAAAGAAGTTTTTAAAAGTCCAAATGTCAAGTGGTAAGTTGTATAGGTTAGAAGTCCTAGGGTTTGAGTATGGAATGAAGAAAAAAGAGTGGCCGCAATTTTGCTATCCTATCGCCCAGTTGACTTACTAGTGGTAAAAATAGAAGCTACATCACCACCCAGGCACCTGTCGCTTGAGCAAAACATCGTTGCTCTCCTATCGCACGAGCTGTAGTGTACCCCAAGAAAACCTAATTCGCATTTTTCAAGGTTTTATCCTTCCCATACTACCCAAAACATCTACATTATATATGTCCACACCTCCATTCAAAAAATACTTGTTTGAACATTGAGAGAAAATGAGAGAATACTTTATACAAATCATTCTATTAGTTCAACCTTCATTTTCACTTATTCACAGCATTGAAAAATATCAATTTAACATAAGCTAAACATCAAAACACATATTTCCAAAACATCTGTCAGAGTTCAAAAGATAAGGAAAGGTGATCGAAGTTCCAGTTGTTAGAGAATGAGGAGTTCTCGTTGATCCATAAGAGATAGACAAATTTAGAAGGCCGGAAGTTGGTGCAGAAGTACGCAATCCAGGAGGACTTTGGTGATTATAGTCAGAAGGTTAGAAAGTACTAGAGTTAGTCGAGTCTGATAATACTATAAGTAGTTTCTTTTATAGTGGATTTTTGTTGGCTTCGGCTCGGGGTTTTTACCCAGTTACGGATTTTCTCCATCAAAAATTTTCAAATTTTATTTATTTTTCAGTAATTTATTATATGCGGCAATTCAACATGGGATATTAGTGCATGTGAATTCATCTGGATTAATTAATAATTGACACTTGTCACAATTATTAATGGGTAAATTTAAATTCCGCGTAAATACCTATTCACCCCCTTCTAGGTGTTAGTTGGGTCGAACTTCTTATTTCAAGTAGTATGAGAGCCTCATTTCGATTCCTAACCCATATTTTCATTCCTCCATTTTTTGACGGAAGTAATTATACATATTAGAAGGTTAGAATGAGAGTATTCCTTAAGTCTCTCGTTGAGTGTATTTGGGTTAGGATACAAAATGGTTGGACCACCCCTTCCTCTACTGTTTCAGGTGTAGTTACCCCACAGACATTTCTCTTTGGACCAATGATGAACTTTTAGAGTGCAACTGGAATAGTAAATGACTTCATGCTCTATTTATGGATATGTCTACTGAAGAGTTTAGGAAAGTGTCGATGTTTGAAACCATAAAATAAATTTGGAATATTTTAGAGACCACACACTAGGGAACCAAAAACCGTTAAGAACTCCAAACTGTAGATGATAACCATTATGTTTGAAGAAACTAGAATGAATGATGATGAATCGTTTGATGAATTATATGCAAAGCTAAATGACATAGTGAACTATAGTTTTGACATAGGTGAGAGAATTCCTGAGTCTCTGAATGTCGAAAAAATCTAAAGATCATTTCCTGAAAGATTAAGACCTAAAGTTATGGTATCGAGGAGAGCAAGGATCAAATGCTGTTAAGATTGAAGAATTGGTTAGATCTCTCCGAACTTATGAACTTATCATATCTCAACCTAAGAAGAACAAGTCTATAGCCTTGAACACTGTTAGGAAAAAAGATTATGATTCATCTGGTTTGGAATCACTTAATCATGAGGAAATAACCTACTTTGTTATGAATTTCCAAAAACTATTTAGAAATAAGAAGAAGACTAAAGAGAGACATATATGTGATTCCAGTAAGTTTAGAAAGAGATCTAATATGTGAGATGTAATAAGTGTCAAGATTTTGGCCACTATAGAAGTGAGTGCCCTAATGGTAAGACAAATCAAGGTAAAGATATGAATGCAACCCTCACTGATGACGAGTCTAGCTCAGTTAATCAAAGTAAGACGTCTACACATGAGGAGAGTGGGAAGTTTATGGCTTTTACTGCAAGGATTAAAAGTGATTCTGATAAGGATAGTGAGAAGGTTAAGAAAATAGATAACGGTGAGCAAACTGAGGAAGATTCTGAAGATGAGAATGAGATTCGTAAGGCTCATCAAAAATTATTTGATGAGAGTCTTAAGATAAAGATGATCAATAAAGTTATGCTAAAGAAAGTCAATGAACTTGAGATAGAGATAAATAAACTCATAGCTGACCTTCAGGATTCTACCAAAAATCTGAGTGAGTTGAGAATTATCAATGAGAACCTTGAAACTAAGGTTAAAACCTTAACAAGTGACCTAGAAAAATAAAAAACTCAGCTTCATACCTTCATGAGTGGTTCTTAGAAACTTGATAATCTGTTAGGGATGAACAATCCAACTGGAAATAGGCAGGGTCTACGATATGTTCAAACTGATAACAATACTGCTAGTGTATTTTGGGTGAAAAATAGTGATTTTGAAAATTTTGAAATTGATCACGGGGCTCTTAAAGGTAAGAGCACTTGTATATCTAATTGATCAGATACTTTTGATGCATGCTTATGCATTTTAATTGATTCATTCATTATTGCATCCATCTCCATTTTTGTTGTTTGATTTTAATTTTTAGGGAGATTGATTTTTCTTAAAAAATAAATAAATAAATTGATAAATAAAAAATTGGTAAAAATTCTTTGCTACATCATGATATATGATTTACTTGAACATATATTTTGTAACCAGGTATGAGTTTAATTGGTATGATGTAGCATATTTTTCATTACTTTGATTAGATTTATGTGGAGTAATTAGTATAGATTTTTTCATGTACCATCTGCACTGCATACGCTATGATCTTGTGAGTAAGTCTTTACCGCATGTGTGAGGTTTCGGATGGCCGTCATCTGGTTGTAAGGTGACCTTGAACATAGATTGATCTTAATTTAGTAGATCTAAGCTCGAGTATATCCCCTTAAATAAAATAAAAATGTTTCATCTTATACTATTTTTCGAAGCCTATTTGACTTGAATAATTAAGCCTAAGGGGTTTCTCATAACCAAATGACCTATGGTCAACTGACTTGGATTTATCGGCCCAAAACTCGTTATAGGGTCATCTTAGTCGCTTAATGGAAAAGAGTCTGCACATAAGATATGAAAAATTGAAGAGCAAAATGATAGAGCCTAAAAAGAAAAATATAAACTGTGTGAAAATATATATGCTCAAAGTCAGGGGGAGAAAAAAATAATATACATGAAATTTGAGCATTATATGAAAAATGAGCTTTATTTATAGGTCCTAATATGCATTATTAGTTTGACTTTCATTAGTAGAGGAATAAACTTATTTAACATTGCTATTTAACTTGTCATTTCTCACAAATTTAAGGTTCGGAGTCTTGATCATAAAGAATTAGTTACACTTAACAAACACAAGTCACTTATACAATTTAATCCATTTAGACTTGAACTGAGTACGTCGGAAAGTTTACTAATCATTGATTATACTTTTCCATGCTATCAAAACTATCTTTGAGTTATTATATATTGTTGTTACATTTATCATTTGTGACAAAAAGTGGAAGTAGGCAGTTAGTATGTCATGATTCGATTTTTTTTAAATATATATGATATTTGAGTTAAATATATTTTTTTGACATTTTTCGGATGTGTATAATATTTTCTTCATTTTATCTAGATTAAGTTTTGATATTTAGTGGTATCAATGTTTAGTTTTGGTGTGTCGACTTACATTGATATTGCATCTTAATTTAGCTCGCATGTTGTTGAATTTATAAATAACTGTCTCAAATGATTTTATTCATGTTACTGTTTCACGTGCTTTACACTTGCTATTGAAGTTATTTTTTTTTCAGGAAACAGGTTGGACAAAGGAAAAGCAAGATTCAACAAAGTTACTAGGTTTTGGGTAGATTAGAATGAATCTATTTAATTTGTAATACATGTTTTGTCACAGAATATCAAATGGGAAGTTTGTTACGTTTTAAAGATGTTGGCAATCTTTTGACAAAACTATCATTCAAAAAGAGTTTTTAAAAGTTAAAGTGTCAAGTGGTAAGTTGTATAGCTTAGAAGTTGTAGAGTTCAAGTATGAAACGAGGAGAAAAGAGTCGCCGCAATTTTCGTAGCCTATCGCCCAACTGATGCTCGAGTGGTAAATACAGAAGTTAAATCGCCCGCCTGACGCCTGGACCAGAAACACCATCGCTCACCTATCATTAAGCTGTCGCTTGAGTGACAGTGTATTCCGAGAAAACCTAATTCGCATTTTTTAGGGTTTTTATCCGGCCCATACTACCCAAAACCTCTACACTATATATATCTACGCCTCCATTCAAAAAATAATTTTTTGAATATTGAGAGCAAGAGATTGCTTCCTGTAAATCATTCTATTAGTTCAACCTTCATTTTGATTTATTCATAGCATTGAAAAACATCAATTTAACATAAATCAAACACCAAAACACATACTTCCAAAGCATGTGTCGGAGTTCTAAAGATCAAGGAAGGTGACTGGAGTTCTGATTACAGAAGAATGAGGAGTTCTTATTAATCTATAGGAGATAGATGAATTCAGAAGATCGAGAGTTAGTGCAGCAGCATGCAAACCAGGAGGGATTTGGTTATTACAGTCAGGAGATTAGAAAATACTAGAGTTAGTAGAGTCTGGCAATACTATAAGTTGTTTCGTTTATAGGGGATTTTTACTTGTTTGGACCCGGAGTTTTCACCTAGTTATGGGCTTACTAGAATAGTAGTGCATGTAAATTCATTTGGATTAATTAATAACCATGACTTGTTATATTTATTAATTGGTAAATTTAAATTCTGCATAAACACCTATTCACCCTCTATAGGTGTTAGTTGGGTCGAACTTTGTTATTTAAATCAGCATATCCTCTACCACCCCATAAGGATATTCGAGTGTTCAATCATTCAGCTATAGGATTATTGAGTTGCTTTGGATCTTCCAATCTTAATTTCCTGTAGAGTAAGGTACATTAAGGCTCTCTTGATCTTTTAGTATAGGAGGGAGCATCTATTTTATGTTTGCGCTGCACTCGTCATCAGAGCTATTGTTTCATCTACTGATACTTATCTTTTCTTTGTCAACATTTTCTTAAAAAACTTAGCATAATTCTGAATTTTTAGAAAGGAGTCACTGAAAGGATTATTGATGTGAAGTCATCTGAGGTTAACCAAGAACATCTTAAATTGTTTGTCCAGATTATTATTCTGCAACCTTTGAGGAAATGGAATTGGAGATGTGTATTGATTGATAGGAATGATTGCCTTAACTTATGGAATGTCTAATTCTTGATTAACCTTTGCCGATTCTTCTGATTGAACCACTTGCTCCTTACCCATGGTAGTTACCTGATTCTCCTCTGTCCCTGTCTTCTTTACAGTGATTTCTGGCAACTAAATTCCAATTCTAGTTGTAATGTCCTGGACATGTTCCTCTTTAGGATGTCTTTGAAGTCTTTGAAAAAATGAAATAGATAGTACATAAGTTGAACATGGGTAATAGGCTGGCACCTCAATAATTATATAATTCACAACTTCTACTGTTAATACATGTTCCGTTGGTTTTTCGTGTAATACTTGGCATGGTACCTTATGTTTTGGTAGACAATGCAACTACTATCTGTCCCATCTGAGTTTTCAATTTTTTTATCGCAACCTGCTGGTTTTGTAGTGCCGTCCCACTCTTGGTGATGTACTTCTTCAGTAAATCTTCCAACGATGGCTTCTTATCTTGTTATTTTTTATATTCTTATGGGTTGTCCTGAATCTGATATCCCTTATTAGCCCATGTGAAGTTTGGATACTTGCTCCAACTTGGAGTATAGTCGTTGGAGTAAGAGTTGTTATGTTGCCTTTGAAGTTCTCTGCATAACTACCGTCATCTGGTTGATAAATATGAGTAGAGGCTAAATGACAGCTTGTAGTTATATGATTGTCCCACTTCACCATGATCACATTCTAAGTTAATTTGTCCAACTTCTTTGTTAGTACTTCCAACTGTGCTATTGATTCTTTGATTTTCCATAAGTGAACGGGATCGTGAACAAATAATATAGTAGTGTGTAGAGTGCCGAACCCACGAGGACTAAGTATTCAATCGAGTTCGAATTAATAAAAATCTTAATTGAATAGCAAATAGATTGTGAGTTTTCTATACTAATACTTAAATTATCGATTAAACTAGAAAATAATTTAACTGGTTTGATTTCAAATATGTGAAAGTATTCTAAGATGTCGAATTCCCCTTGTTAATCCATTTTTAGCACGACAAATTAAAGTGAGAATTTGTAATCAATCTTGTCGATCACTGTTCCTAATTTAATTGAAAATCTCACTCGATAGTTATCAAATATATTCCCCTCATGTGACATTCCTATCTCTCAATGAAAGATGCTAACATGATAAATGTATTAAACGATCCAAAACACCTTTGAAACCATGAAAAGCATACAGATATATCTCTATCCCCTATCGGACTTTACAATATTCATTATTTTTAGCTAAAAACTTATTATCGCTCTCTCTCTCTCTCTCTCTCTCTCTCTATAATAATGGATTCCAATAAATCATCTTATTAGTAGCTAGTTAATTGAAAAACGGTGAAAAGAATAATAAACAACCAAGAAAATAAACATACTACTCATCAAAATAATTAATTAATGTTAAAATTTTCAAAACAAGAGTTCATATTATCCTAACAATGTATAAAACTAGCTTAACATATCGAAATTACAAGAAATCATATTTAAGTGAAAAGATATAACCTGTATTTTTATTAATTGAGAAGATGAAAATAAAACTTGAAATCTTGAATATCTTCAATGGTTTTTTGATGAATCTCTAATTGCGCCTTCTTTTTTTTTTCCCCCAAAAATCAACTTTGAATCTTCACTTGATTAAATTATTGCAAGTCTCATTCAATTATCTGACAAAAACTATGAATTCTCCTCATTTGATGATAATAATTAATAAATATTTGAGTATGAGAGGTCCCCAATATGTANGAAATTACAAGAAATCATATTTAAGTGAAAAGATATAACCAGGATTTTGGCTAAATTGAGAAGATGATGATGAATCTTAAAATCTTGAATCTCTTCAATGTTTTCTTGATGAATCTCCACTGGCACCTTCTCTTCTTTGCCCAAAAATAGATCTGAATGTTCACTTGATTGAATTCTTGCAATTCTCCTTCAATTCTCTCACTAAATTTATGAATTCTCCTCATTTGATGATAATAATTAATAAATATTTGAGTATGAGAGGTCCCCAATATGTATTATGTTGTTAGGTATTTGTAGAAGTAGAAAATTGATTGAAAATCACGTCCAAATTGGTTTCCAAAAGAGTTCCAACGTGTGCGAATTTTTTATCTCTACGCAGCAATCAGTATTTGGCCATAATTTTCTCTACTGATATCCGATTGAGGCATTTCAAAGCATTGGAAAGATAGCTCAAAAGGATACAACCTTTTTAGAAATAGAATATTTCCAATTCGGACGTGTACTGTGCCACAAATGGGTCTCAATATTCGACTAAAAATCTGGAATATAACTTTTGCGATTGAAAATTGATTTTGATAATATTTTAACCATATTCCATTCCTTTTTGAGTTCTAGTTCCATCCAATTGTCTCCTAAAAATATTCGAAGTATCTTCTTGTATCCAAAGTAACTATTGAATAATTACAATTTGGTCCTCAAACTTTGGATTTTGTCCATTTTCACCAATTTTTTGCTTCTTTCTTTCTATTCATTGTTCAACCATTGAGTTTTACCTATGTAACATAAAATACAACAATTTAGGATATATTTTGTTAGAAAAAATATCAAATATCGCTATTTTAAACTTCGAATAAGTGCATAAAATACACTTATCAGGAGCCAATGATGTAACCACATAATGTTGTTAATACCCACTATTTTCCTCGGAGTTTCCCTTTCAGATAGCCACATAGACTAATTTTTGGCAATTCTCTTAGCTCTTAAAATGATTTAAGGCATTATCTAAGAAAATATCCAATACTGATCATCCTTTTAAAGTATCAACCATGGTTCGGTATTCAGGATGCAAGCCTTAAGAGAAGGTATAGGCCTTGGCATTTTTAGGAATACCTAGATTTGGACACTTCCTGAAGTAGTTCTTAAACTTGTTCCATGCTTTTGGATAGCTTTCGAGGTCCTTCTACTTGAAAGTTTGTAGCTTAATTCGATCCAATGGACTCGTTAAGAAGGGAAGAAATTCAAGGTAAATTTTTATACCCTATCATTCAACGAAATGATTCGCCCATTACATAGAGAGTATAGCCATCTCGTGCTCTTCCTTACAATTATGAAAAATAGGCGCAGTCGAAAAGCGTTAGCTGACATGACTTCATGACTGATCACCTCGCAAGACATTAAGAAGCCTTTTATGTGTTCATGCCGATTTTCAATTGCCAGAAAACTTGATGTCTTGATGATTCTAAAATAAGTTGATGACATCTCGTGGAATGTGGAAGTTGGCTTGCTCAAAAGATAGAAAAATAATAGTTGATCGGACAAGAGCTTGGATGGGATTTACATAATCTCACACTAAAACTTCGGCATCGTTGGCAACTATTCTGGCAGAACGGTTGTGTTGGCGGATCTGGTGGTAATTAAATTTGATTTTGATCTCTATTTTCTGCCATTTTTTCACTTCTCTCTATCTTCTTCGCTGTCGGAAGGTTCTTTCGATCTCGGGATCCAATTGTAGGAACTCGATTTTTTCAAATCTTGCATAAACTGTTAAAAAAATAAACAAGAGAGATTGAATGTGTAAATAATAATCTAAAACAAAATAGAAGAAAAAATCAAATACTACATAAACTAATAAAGTCAAACTAAATACTTTATTCCATGAAGCGGCACCAAAACTTATTCCCGCTATTCTCACAAGCGTACGTGATCGTTGACAAGTAATAGATTGAGTGAGTTAACAATATCTTCCCACAGTGAATAAATTCAATTTAAGTGTACTAATTTTGTATGGAATTCGAATTATGTAAAAAAAAAAATTTGATTTTTTGTAATTGTTCTAAATTATCTAAGAAAGTTGTAAAAGTTCGATTATTTTTATCAAATCATGGATGGTTGTATTGACATTGGAGTCCGCATATTGTTATCTATTTCAATTCTCAATTTTTGTAATCTAGTCACATTCAAGCATTCTTGACAATTGATAAAACTGATGTATTTAACTTTCTTTTTCAATTAAAATTAATTCTATTCTAGTCACGGCCCAAATTTACTCCTAACCCAAATTCGAATAATTAGAATGCATTGAATTTCAGATTATCTATATCGATCATTGTACACCTAATAAATGTTATTTCTAACATCTAGTACACATAAGTTAATTTTGCTGCGTTCTAAATTTATTGTGAACCTCACAACATTATAAACAAATAAATAATTATTCAATTAGTGGCCCATCAATTAAAGAATGCAATGTGTATGCAAAATTAATCAAGATAAACATGAAATACTAAACTACTAGTCATAAATTAAAATAAATAAAAATGTGGTTTATCTTCATCCAATACAAAAAATGATCTAATTTAACATGCGTTGAAATAAATTACAAGAAGAATAACGGAAAACTCTCATTCAGATTATGAATTAATGCAAAAAATATTAATCTTCAATTCTAAGGTTGAATTATTCAAAATCTTGATGTATTTGGCTTTAATTCCTCGCTAAGGTTTGATCATCTCTCTTAAAAGTAGTAAATTGACATCTTGTTCTTGATGAATTTTATGATATTATTATGTGTCTAGAAGATAGAGTGAGTGCCCCAATATTTTTGCTAAGTTTTATATTTATAGAAATACAAAATTCAAGTTAAACACGTGAAGTTAATAAGAATTTCAAATCAAAATAGAAATTGCGGGATAATTCCCTCGATTACCGGTGCGTCGTGATGGGTATTGTGGTGCGGCCGCTCCTTTGACAATTTCATTTCTGTTGATTTTTGAATAGGCTAGCGTGGGGCGTTGGCCATTGCCTTTCGCACGCATAGTATCCCAACTTTCAACCTTTTTCCAGGTTTTGTGCTTTTTGAATCTTTTTTCTTTGTGGTTTTGATCCTCAAGCTTCCACTTCCATCTAATTAAATTCAATAATTTTCCAATTATCTATATTACATCCAAGTCAACTACTGAAAGAGTACGGTTGAGTTCTTGAATTTTGATTTTCTTCATTTTTTTGTCATTTTTCGCTTCTTTCTTCCAATTCCATCTAATTGCCACGAGTTTTACCTAAAACTTAAAATTAACATCTAATTAAGTCATAAGTCATCAAAATTAATTACAATTAATCATATTTAATGGTCCAAATTGTATATATCCTAACGAAAGGTCTACCCAAAAAGGCAGTTCTAGAAGCTAGGAGCAAGCTAGCCACAGAAGACATCTTCATACCAACTTGAGGACGAGTGTACAAGCATTGATAGATTTTAGGGATATTAATTGTAAATGGATGGATATCTTAAGAGATATTTTAGGAGATAATCTTCTTTATATGTATCAATTAGTTATTTTGTCCTTATCTATTTCTCATATATATCTATTAATAGACCCTCGTAAATCATATTTTATATATCAATGAAATACCTTCCTTCCATGATTCTTTAGAGTTCTTACAATGGAGACAATTTATTGACCAAAAAAATTTGATAAGCTTGAGTGGACAACAAATCTTAGCCACTCCCTTGCTTACTTATCTAGCTCCTACACGAAAATACACCATTAGCGTGCAATGCTAACCTTTCCAAAAGGTAGGGTGGTTACAGCTGTATTCAGGTGAAAGATTATAAAAAATTAAGCTAAAATGAAAAGTAAAGTGGGGACTAAACAAGAAAGAATTTATCTAGAGATTTGATTTCTTACTTTTCCCTTATGAAATAATGGACTATTCATAGATATTATAAACTTGATGTTGTTTTGGATCTTTACACTTATCTCGACACGTGCCATTTTGGCATGGGTGGCAATTTCTTTGGAATGTCCAGTGTACACCTGTTGCTAGCCTTAGGCGATAAATTATTTTCAACATATTTCTTGACTCTTATTTAACCTTTTAACGGTTTTTACCCACATGGAGGTCTCTTCCCCATGTGGTAGACAAAGCATACTTTTTGTTCGTTAACTTGCAGCATAAGATACGATGTCACGTCTCCAAGTCTCATAGACTAGCCAAACAATGCTTCGTCTTAATGGTCTGCGAGGTTAAGATTTTTCCTCATACCTTGCTCACTGGTTTATTCAAATGCGAACCAATTAGTAGAGTGTGGATGAAGATGTAGAGCCTCGGCATCTACCGAAGAAACCTTTGTGAGGTATTAGATAGGCTCGTCGGAATGATGATTGTCCTTTTCAAATAGAATGTGGCTTTTTTGATCGTGCGTGGGCGAAAAAGCATCCAGCAACACGACACGACGTAGTGAAAACTTAGTTCTTAAAATTGTTGACAGAATTATAATAAATTTTCTCTTTCTTCTTTTCATTGTTTCTTTCTTATTTATCTTTGATAATATAGTTTCTAACACTCAACAATTAAAATATTTTGTTTTCCTCTTTTCAGTAGAGTTTAAATAGTAAAATAGTCATATCTCATTTGAAAACATCAATATTGAAATTTGACCTTGAACTTTAGATAGTTCGAATTGTGTGTTTAACCTTATATGTTCAATGTTTTCTCGGATTTGTTGTGTGTGTAGCTTATATAGAGTGGAACACGTGTTTACTAGATTTCTCTATTTTACTTCTTTGTTATTTTGTGTTTAAGATCCAACAATTGGTATCAGAGTACTAGGTCCAGATGGCAAGTTCTTCGATTGCAAAATTTGATGTGATGAAGTCCCACATAACTGGGAATTTTGGATTGCAACAAAGGGTGAAAGATTTGTTGGCGTAGCAAGGGATGGTGAATGTGCTATATGGGAAAAAGCTAGAGGGTATGTCAGATGCTGATTGGGAAGCGCTTGAAGTGTGAGTAGTGGGTACAATTTGGCTGTGTTTTGTGGATGAGATCATATATAACGTCATGGATGTTAAGTCTCTGTCAGAGGTTTGGCTGAAATTGGAGTTGTTGTATGTCGAAGCCTCTCACAAACAAGCTATATCTGAAGCAGCAGCTTTACAGGCTCAAAATGTTGGAGGGTACAGATATGATTCAACACATAAATGTGTTTAATCAAATTATCTACGATTTATTGTGACTTGAAATCAAGTTCGATGATGAAGACAAGACACTGATATCGTTGTGCTTTCTTCATCCCTTGTACAACCACCTGGTGACCACGTTGACATGGGGTAAAGACTCTCAAATTGGAGGATGTCATATCAGCCCTGTTGGCCTACAACCACTGAATACTGCATACTAGCGAAAGTTCACAGGGTGAATGGTTGATCGTGAAGGTTTACCAGGATCGTGGAAGGAAGAATGATAGGGATGGTTCTTACAAAGGGAAAAATCGATCGAAATCCAGGTATTAAAATAAGAAAAATTTCAAGTGCTGCAAGTTCTATCAGATGAGTCACTTTAAAAAGGACCGTCAGAATAAAAAGCAAGGTGATGAAAGGAAATGCGATGGGTCCTCAAACTCGGCTAGTGTTTGTATAATGAGACTCGGATTCTGGAGATGGGGACATGCTATCAGTCTCTACGGGTAATTCTGACATATTATATAACTCTTGGGTACTTGATTCAGCCTATTTATTTCAAATGTATCCTCACCGTGATTGGTTTGATTCATATCATTCGGGGTAAGTTTGGATCTATTCTAATGGGTAATGATACATCATGTAAGGTTATTAGAATGTAGTCCATAGAATGTAAAATGTTCGTTGGTGTGGTAAGGACTTTGGAGGATGCTAGGCAAGTACCAGAGTTGAGAAAGAACCTAATTTCCTTAGACACTTTAGACACCTATGAGTGTTCTTATAAGTCAGATGGTGGGGCATTGATAGTAAAGAAATGGACTGTGATTGTGATGAATGGTCAAAAATTGAGAGGGATATCTACAAACTACTAGGGAATATAGTTGTAGTTAGAGTTGATAAGATAGAATCTTTATGACATATATGACTAGGGCATATAAGAGAACGTGGTATATTTGAGCTCCACGAGAAAAAAATTGTTGAAGGGAGTAAAATCGTGCAAGCTGGATTTTACAAGTTTTGTGTACTTGGAAAGCAGTCCTTAGTACATTTCAAGATGGGAAATCACAAAACAAAGGATATTTTTATTATGTACATTCCGATGTTTAAGGACCAATGAAGGAGTTGTCTAAAGGTGGATCTTAGTATTTCATTATTTTCATTAATAACTTCTCTAGAAAAGTTTAGGTATATTTCATGAAGAAAACGTTTGAAGCCTTTGCAAAGTTCAGATCGTGGAAAGCAGAAGTAGAGAACCAGACAGACTAACAATATAAGTATCTCAGAAAAGACAATAGTACATAGTACACACAGATTCATAGTTTTTACAATTCTGCAAGGAGCACGGTATTCAGCGGCACTTTCAGTTTGTAAGATACTGCAACAAAATGGTGTAGCGAAGATATTGAACAAAATAATTGCAAAACGGGCGAGATGTTTGAGATTGAATGCAGAGCTTTCGAAGAGTTTTTGGGCAGAAGCTATGAACATGGCATGTTACCTCATAAATAGATCACCACGAGCAGTGCTAGATGGGAAAGTTGTAAAGGAAGTTTGGACAGATAATGAAGTTGATTATTCTAGATTGAGTATTTGGGTGTCCGGCTTATGTGCATGTATCTAGTGATCAGAGATCCAAGCTTGATCCAAAATTAAAAAAATACATTTTTCTGGGCTATGTGTAAGGTGTCAAAAGGTACAAGTTCTGGGATCCAGAGGCAAAGAAGATGGTGATCAGTAGGGATGCAATCTCTGATGAAGCATTCATGCTTAAAGCGCCTCAAAATGAAGAGAAGCCTAGTTCAAGCGAGGACAGTTGCAAGAGCCATGTATTGTAGGTAAAGTTAGATAATGTTGACATAGAGATTAATGCTCAAGGAGTGAGACTCAGAAGTGGAACAATATTATAGTATTGCCACAGATAGACCACGTCGCACTATCAGGCCACCGGTGAAATATGGATTCAGTTTTTTATGCACTTATTACTAGCAATAGCAATCTTACAACTTTTCAGGATGCCATTGATAGTTAGGTGAAAAGTAAATGGATAGAGGCTATGATGCAGGAAATTGAGTCATGGCATAAAAATGATACCTAGGATTTGGCGCTGCTTCCAAAGGGAAAGAAATCGATAGGGTGTAAGTGAGCGTACAGAAAGAAAAAAACAATGTCAGAAGAAGAAAGGGAAAGATACAAGGCTCGGTTAGTAGTTAAGGGATACTCACAGAGGAAGTGAGTAGATTATGATAAGATTTCCTCTCCATTCATCAGATACAATTCCATTAGGATTGTCTGGGCAATGGTAGCCAGTTTTGATTTGGAGTTAGAGCAGTTGGATTTAAAGGCTACTTTCCTTCATGGTGATTTGGATGAGCAAATTTTCATGGAGCAGCTAAGGGTATCTTGGAACCAGGAGTAGAGAATCTTGTGTATAAACTTAAGAAGTCTTTATATGGGATTAAGCAATCTCTATGGCAATACTACAAGAAGTTTGACTCCCACATGATTCAGATTGGCTACAGTCACTATGAATATGATTGTTGTCTTTACTACATAGTTCTTGAAGATGATTCATGTATTTGCTTGATATTGTATGTGGATGACATGTTAATTGCTGTTAAGAACATGAATGAGCTAGACAGGTTGAAGTCTTTGTTGACTAGTAAATTTGACATGAAAGACTTGGGATCGGCTAAGAAGATTCTTGGCATGGAGATCAATATAGATAAGAAGGCCAGAAAATTATGGGTATCTCAAAAAAATTATTTGAAGAAAGTGTTGGAGAGGTTTAGCATGTCCGATGCAAAACCAGTGAGTATACCATTAGCAAATCACTTCAGATTGTCTAGTAATCAGTACTCTATTAATGAAGAAGAAATTGCAGAGATGTCAAAGGTACCTTATGCCTATGCAGTGGGATGTTTGATGTATGCAATGGTGTGTATTAGACCAAATTTAGCACATAGAGTTAGTATAGTGAGCAAGTACATGGTTAATCCCGATAGAACATTAAAGAGTTGTAAAGTGGATTTTCAGGTAGTTGAGAGGTACAATGGAGCATGAGATCATGTTTGAGAGATAGTATGATGATGTTTTAATTTAGGGATACGTAGATGCAGATTATGCTGGCAACTTGGATGACGAAGGTCCCATACATGTTATGTTTTCACACTTGCAGGTGGGCCTATATGTTGGAAATTAATTGTGCAGTCACTTCTAGCATTATCCAAAACTGAAGTACAGTAAATGGCAACAACTAAGACAGCTAAAGAATTATTGTGGCTGAGAGGGCTTGTCAAAGAGCTTGAGATCAAGCAAGATGGAATAAAATTGTATTATAATAATCAAAGTGCCATCTTTTTAGCAAAGAATCGGACTTATCAAGCAAGAACTAAGAACATTGATGCGAGGTTTCACAAGATAAGAGAGTTGATTATTTCAGGAGAATTGTGTACACCTCATAAAATGCAGCACACATGTTGACAAAGACAATCACAATGGATAGGTTCAAGCATTTCTTGAACTTGATTAACTTCTCTAGGTGTTGAGATGATGTGGGCCTATTCGCCCTAGATGGTATTTTTTCCTAGGTTATGTTTTCTTCAGTATTTTCTCCCAAGGGGTGAATATTCATCAAGATGGAGATTGTTGTATATATGGCTCATATAGAGTGAAATACAGGTTTACTGAATCAAAATTGACGAAATTGGAGCGGAGCGGAGCGGAGTGGAGTGAGACGGTATAAGTGTATATTTTTTCTTATATGGGCCATAAAGTCTTTTATGGGCTTGGGATAGGGTTAGTATAAATGCTGATGATATAATTCTATTATTCATACTGAATAAAAATCTCAACTTCATTCTTTGTGGACGTAGGCACATTGCCAAACCACGTTAAATATTTGTGCGATTTCGCTATTTGACTTCTCTATTATCTTACGTTACAAATTCAACATGATTTTACACATAATAATCTATCTAATAATATGCCTTTATTCTAAAATATTTGGCCGTTAGTTTCTCCCAAATAAGCATACAAGGAGCATCAACTCATGACAATATTTAATCTAGAGTACCTGCCATACTACAAAACATTAATATCTCTTTCTTTAAGGCATATGGAGCCAATAAATAATCCTAGTAGGAGTAGTCTTTGTCCATGGATTTTACACTGTCCAAAAACTAAGAAATCTATTTTCTAATACTGTTGAAGTAGGTCTCTCGGTACAATCTCATGTAAAATTAGACAAAACATATAATCCAATCACATACATATAATTACCTAGCAAGTTGAAGAAGAATCATAATTTTCAGAAGGGCTCTATCTCCTGTAATTAACTTACCACTCTTAAGACTAAATACTAAGCCTACTATTTTTAGTGTTGCCTACAGTGGATGACATGTATATATTATGCTCTACAGGGACGGACCCAGAGCGTCCTGGGCCCCGCCGAACCGTCGGAGTAGTTTGTGATTGCCGCCTATAGCTGCTCCTACCTGGTTCGTCTTCTTCCTCTACTGCCTTCCTCTTTTCTTTTCTTTTCTTTTTTGTTTTTCCTTTTGAAATTGGGCCAATTTGGCCAGCCTATCATTTATTTTTACTTTTTTTGAAATTGGGCTAATGCCGATTGGACCAGGACCTTAATTATAAAAAATTCAACTAATGCGGATTGGGCCAGGACCTTAGTTATAAAAAATTCAACTAATGCGGATTGGGCCAAGACCTTAATTATAATTGCCAAATTTCAAAAATTCCCAATCACATTCTCCCTTCACTTGAAATCAATCCCTAAATTCCCAATTTTTCACCTTCGCCAATCTCTCGTCTCCTGAATTTCGCACATCTCCAGCGTTGCAGACTCGGGCCTCAACCAGCCATTGCCCGTCAGGTTGCAACAGTCCCTTACTCCATCTCTGACAGTGCCGCAGTAGACTCAGGCTCGCCATCGCCACTCAGTCGTAGCCCGTGAGATTTGGTGAAACTGTAAGTTGTTTTTGATTGAGTACAATGAGAAGGCTGTCATTTTTTAATATTTATGAATTATTTTGGTGAAACTAATGTTAAATCATGAAATTTAAGTGCAAATTTGCAAAAATTTCATGTTTGTAATTGTCTGACTTCTTTGCTTCTTTGCTGATAAATTTGATAATAGCCATATACCGGTATACTTGGTAGGTTGTTCTCCTCATTATTCATTCACCGTTAAAAATAAGATTTAAATTTTGGCCCATTTGCTTTTTAATTTATGGGTTAGGGAGATTGAGTTGTGATTTGAATTTTGGCCCATTTGCCATTTGGCCCATTAGTTACAATCGATGATTGTCGACGTTGACCGGCCAACGTCCGCCCGGGCTGAACTTCAATGCTGGGTCCATCCCTGATGCTCTATTAACTTGACATCATGATAGTGCCACTGTATAGTCTTTGGGTATCTACTGCATTTTCATCGTTGTAAGTTGGCCCTTAAAAATTGTTTTGTTGTATTAGTTCTAGAACCTGCTACAGTACAAAAATAATAGACATAATTGTTGACATAACGTCGCATGGCACTCTATCATTGGACTGTTTAAAATATAGTCATATTTTCTATCAAATCACCTCCCGCCATCTAGGATTCTGGCATTGCTTTAGGAATCATTCTTCTAACGAAGTGGTTAAACCCTTGTTGGTTCTAACTCATTGCTGGAGGTCACGTCTAATCTCCCTTCACAATTGTACTTAAGGTTTTGCACTATTAGAATTTCCATCCATGAAGTGGTTTGCCTTAAAAACAAAAAAGAAGAAACTCCTTGGTAGCAGAATCGAAGGATAGGTTTCCTAGAATGTGATGCACTATGTTTTAGTTTGATCAACAAAAGTTTTGATCTTTTGAATCATATATTTAAATTTAACTAGAAAATTTCCACTTCCTAACAGAAAAATCTTGTGAAATTCTTCAAATCTCCATCGCTCTTCCAAACCCTAGGTATACTATGCTGATGTGAAATACAAAGTTAATGTTTGCTAGTTTTGACTATATAGAACAAACTTTCTTCGTCAAGTCTAAACTGTTAATTTTAACATCTTGATCACTAATCAAATTAAGGAAAATGAGTCTACAGTAGACCTACAGATATAGAAACACTAACCATCCGGCTTTGCTGCAATCCATCTAATCCAACATAAAAATATCCCAAACGAAAATCATTAATCGAAAAGAAAGAAAATGAAAATTAAATTGATTGGCATCGATATATCAGATTAGTGATCATTACTATAATGCTTATGCAATGCCATAAATTTTGTTGATATAAATTTTCTACTAACGTCAAATGCTAGATGATGATAATTTTGAGATACTTTCAAAGAAAAAAATGGGAACTGGAACCATTTATGTGCTTTCAACAGCTCCAGTATGAGATCTAGATATAGAAGGAGTACGAAGCTTTTATATAAAACTCACATTTTGACCATCATTCCTTTCTATAGTAGAATGCACGATAGTTGGTAGTTGTTTCCTTATTTTAAGGCATGTTCCA
>CAIGRK010418366.1:0-14528 GCA_903798315.1 Fraxinus greggii | reverse complement strand
GTTTATTTAAAAATCTTATTAATGGGTTGACGCAATTCAGTTCAGTTCAAATCTAAAGAGAATTCTATTGTACAGAGTCCAGTGAGCATTTTGAAAATTGAATCATTTGTTCCATCTATAGGTATGGAACCGAACTTAAACTGAATTGTTCAATTTTGGTTCAATCCAATTTGATTCATTCAATTAAGTTCTCAAAGCCACTAACAAATGCAATTACAATGTCTACTTATGCAATTCTCAAGTTATTATTGTTTAAATATATAAATTTTACATTATCTATTCATTAGCATCAATTATTTGCACGATAATTTATATTATTAAATGGTTGACTATTGACTTAAGTGAGTTCTTAAAAAATGTGTTCCAATTCCACTTTCATTTTCTTTATACTTAGCGAGGACAAAAATATTAACTTGAAAAGGAAATGAACTTACAACCTCTTATTAAACCAAAATTACATACATGAAATTTAAAGGATCCATTTATCTGATTTATATATACAACACAATAATAAATTGAATATGAGTTTGATGTTCTATTGTGAAATTCAACGCGCCATCATTTAAAATAAAATCTAAAATTTTGAATTAGATCGAGTTTTTGGTTCTTGGCATTAGAGTTGAGAACTATACGATAATCGATTAGAACTTTCTGTAAAATCCAATTCAACCGATCAAATTCGATTCTATTTTTATCTAGTTGAACTAGTCTAGATGCTTTTACGGTTTTACCAATTCCTTTTTATTAGTATTCGAATGTATAGTTGTTAGGGAGGCAATTCACGCTGAATAATCTAAGGTGCAAAGTTTTTAGTATTATAAATCATAAGGATGAATCAGTCATTATGAATTATTTGAAAGGGCAATATCGTCCAAAAAAATATTTCTCCATTTTCTAGACATTTATAATTTTTTATATAGTGTATAGATAATTGAGATTAAGGAAACATAACGAATCATGTTAGTTAGAGCTGGATTCGATCTCCTTTTTGACTATTTGAAAAGTCAAATGGTCAAGATTATCTAGTTGAAAAGTAAGACTCCAAACATAATATATAAAGTTTAAAAAAAATTGAAATTCCATCGATCGATTTTAGCGAGAGCGCAAAACGCTTATTCAGTAGAAATTAGATTGATAAACGATCGCATATGTTGCTTAAGTAGTAGGTAGGATAGTCATGTTTGCAATTTAAAACCATTATTGAAGTTTTTAATATCTACGACATCAATGATATTATTTCAACTTTCGAGATAATTTTTTGTCCCACGTGATTCTATTGTTTATGAACCACAAAGTCCATGCCAATTATTTAGTTGTCCTTTTGGAGAGATGTCACGTCTTTCGACTAGTATTCTTCAATAATGATATCGATAATAGCCTAAAAAAAAAATCTATGGTATCAACATATACACTCTTGTAAGTTAGAGAAAAAGTCACGAATTTCACAACATTCATCTCTCTACACAAAACTTGAATCTACTCCTAAATTATGTTTTCATATAAATATATTATTTCTTTGAATAGTAGCAAACCGACCCGGTCAAAAACCTTGTAATCAAAAGGTGTTAGGTTGTATATAAGTAGGTGGAATTGGGTCAAAAGCTAAACAACGTGGAGGCATGAAAACATCAATTTCGTGCATGGACCAAAATATCGGATCTGTGGGAACACAATTCAGTCTAACACAGGACATCCACTAAAGGAAAAAAATAAATTAATGGTCCGTATATTAGTGATTTTTCATTTTTTTCTTAGAGGGTTATCTCATATTTGACGAGTCTCCATTTGGCAGAATCATATACTCAAATCACTAAATTTCTGACACCTCGGGTGTTGAGTAGATTCGAGAGAAGCATAGTGTTTGAACCCACTCAACTTTGGGATATCGCGACTTGAGCGGTTTAAAATCGAATATATCATTTGTTAAGTAGGTAGTCCTGCCTACTGTATTACTTAGGACGAGTGGAGCAAAATTTTATCCGAATCAAATAAGAGATGGACTATTTAAATTAGGCAACCTGACTCGAAACATAGCTCCCCTAAGAGCATCTCCAATGTAATAATGTGAATTGCAATACAGGCGACAAACAAAATGATTCTAAAGAGAATATCATCTCCAATGGAATGTGAATTGCACTAATTGTCGATCACATGTACAAGAAAGAGGGTGTAGAGAAATAGTGGAGATAAATTATGACAAAAATAAATTGACGTATTTTTCAACAAAGATAAATTACGAAAAATTAAATTGACTTATTCTTCAATGAAGATAAATTATAAAAAAATTAATGGGATGGTGTCGAGCTCACGTTGTTGGAATGCAAAACAAGAACTATCAGAAAATCAAAATTTTCTACAATTCAAGTATTCAAGATCGTTATTAGATTTTCACATGTATGTTATATAATCAAAATAAATATTAAGAATTTACCCAAATTTTATAATCAAATTTTGATACCATATGAATCACGACCTTTCAGATTTTAATTTCAAACACTTGTGTTTTAAACCTTCAAGTCTTATATGATTTCTCTAGAATTAAGACTACACTGGTTGATATACACTTTCTTTTGATTAAATCAATAAACTAATTTCGGATTGAACATATAAAGAAAAGAAGAAAACAAAGCCCTTGTTGGATTAAACTAGATGTACACACTTGATGTACATTAAGTTTGACACTCAATGTATGTCAAAATTTGTTTCATTCATTATTTAAGGTGGTGTCAAAATCAATATGTAAAAAACTCTCACCTCACAACAATTTCAAACTTAATGTTAATAAAGATGTAGATGTAGCATAATTGGCCCTTGTCCGAGTCCCATTTTTGCGCAGAAAAAGGATTTTCAAGTAGTGATTTTTTAAGAATGTATGGTTAAAAAATAGGGAAAAATTTGAGTTTACGTGTAAAATTACTTTATAAGAAAATGTATGATTAAAAATGAAATTTTTAAAAAAAAAATGGGTTCAAACAAGGGCAAGATTTCACTCTTTAAATTCGGACACTATGAAATAATTATTGTTATGAATATCGATTTTATCTAGCTTCATATTTTCCTTGTCGTATAAGCATTTTAAGGTGACGTGCCATATTTTTTTTTTGTGCAAACTACGTACTCTCGCGCAGGATGCTCTAATTTTTATTTTTTTTTAAAAAAAGGTTAAAAAGGGCAAAAAACTGTAGTTAGATTGTCGGTAAGTGTGGGACCGGTTTTTGATTGTCGTGGGTGACGATTCAATCCGTTAGTGCTGAAACTGATTTTTAATTTTAATTTCTCCATTTGCTGAAAAGTCAAAAATTTGAAAGAATTATCCATTTTTTTGCCCCTTCGATTTGGTCCTATCCCTTAGCACGCTATAAAAATACAACAGTGGGAAGAGTATGGCTGAGAAATCACATGATATGCACATGACTTTGTGGATAATAGCTGATTGATGACGTCAGGCAAGCTAAATATGTCATCATTATTTTGTCTTTCATAGATTTCATAGGCTACTTCAGGACCATTAGTTTTGATATTTACTTCAAATGTTTTTTTGTTTTTTTTTCCCATAAATTTCTATTATAACGCCAATAAACGACACAAATATAATTGAAATTATTAAGTTTTCAACAGGAACTAGGCATACTCTCAATTTTAGATAAATTTCAAATTTGGATTCCGAGTTAGTCTAATTTAATAAAAAACGTTATGGTCATAATTCTAGCATCGTCGATTTTTTTTTTTTTTTCATTTTTGTTTCATATTTGGTTGACAGCAACAAGAGAAATATCTAATGCCAAATTGGGACCATTTCACCTAGTACCAGATTAATAGTGTGGGGGGAAGTAGGGGGGTGGGTGCATAGGTGGGTACTCTGCATACAAATAAAATGAGCTAAATCAGCAGAAAATTCCAATATACAAATTTGTGGCCCATTGTTGGGTCAATTTAAAGTGAATTGTTCTTACTTTATGCCATAGAAACTACCTAGGATGCCAATCCAAGAATCTCCATTGGATTAAAAAGATGTAGCTTTTGCCCTTTTGCTTGCATAATAGATTAAATGGGTACCTTTCCAATAATCTTTTTCTAGAAAAATGTTGTTGAATAAGGTATTGCAATGGGTTGGCCTAAAAAATCATTTCATTAGACGCGTGAGCATAGACTGAACATAATCTATTAGAACATTTAAAGATAAAGATGTGATGCAAGGACGTAAGCAATAAAGCAATTTCTAATAGAGAATCTACAACTTAAATACGAGCACTTCAAGATGAAATAAAAATGTGACTCGAAAATAACGAAGTGACTGCAACTTAAATCCATCGTGAACTGACTCATAATTACATATTCACTGTTTCTATGACACGCACTAAATATGTTATAATGAAACTGTTTTTGATTTGATCTCTTTCTCGTGGCTCGAGTGGGGAATATAAACACGATAAGTGATTTTATTGGAGAGACCGCAACTTAAATCTGATATGAACCGATTCATAATTGCACTGCCATCACTTTTCGTGAAATGTATCACAACCTCATCACTAGTGATATGTGCAGTGAAACTACTTTTGCTTCAATCTCTCTTTTTTTTTGAACCTTTTTTCAATAAAATTTTAATATTTTTTCGAAGTGATTTATTTATATAGTTGAATTCAATGTTGAAAACTTCTTTGTGGATAGAATTTTTAATTTTAATTTTTCAAGGGAGAAATAGGGGAAAGAGATATATCAATTCTTGAACAATTGACCTCAATTTTGGAAACAACAATCCTTAACCAATTGAGACAAGGTGAATTGGTGTCAATAGAACTTTCTAATAGTGAGAGAATCAAATCGATCCAAAGAGATGAATTATTTGAATTCTTTCTATTTTAGACCAATAAAAGTGAAATTACGAATTCACCTCATTTTAGTGATTGATTCTAAGGGAAAATAATTTAGTAATTTGTTATATTTATTATATTACTCTACAGTGAAAGTAAGATTACAATATTGTTGGGTAAAAATAGAATTGCAACATTTATTGAAGTATTTATTGTTTTCCATTATCCAATCGTTGACATTTTTATGTAAATATCTTCGCGTAAGATATTTCATAAATGCAAATTATTAGTTAGGCGGTTCTATTTCAAGTGAATTATAAAAGAAGAATAGATGAAGAATCCATTAATTTTCAATTTTAGGTAAGAAATAATCTCGCCTAAATCTTCGTTGTACATTGCATATCGACTTCATTGACGTTAATTGCATTGTTATTATTCCATCAACAAATGGATTAGGTAATAAATTATAAAACTGAGTGATGCAATAAAAAAAGAGTACTCATATTCATTATCAGCAGATATCATCGCTAATTTAGGTGACAGGAAACTTCCTCATTTGTAATGCCTTTTGATGCAATGGGTTAGCTAAGAAATTAAAACATCGAGTAAAGTGATAAAAAAATAAGAGTAATCGTGTTCACCAGAAGTAGATATCATCATTAATTTAGGTGATTGGAACCTCTTTATTTGCCGATGCATTTTAGTGTAATAGGTTAGGTAAGAAATTAAACACATTGAGTGAAGCAATAAAACGTATGGGTAATCCTATTCACAGTTATTAGATATCATCACTAATTTAGATGGCACGGGCGTCCATTTTAATGCGATGAGTTAGGTAAAAAAATTAAAACACTATGTAGTAAAAAAATTAAGAGTAATTATTCATAATTAATAAATATCATTATTAGTTTAGATGACTGCGAACTTCTTTATTTATAATGCATTTAATGCACTGAATAATAAATTAGAGGGTATACTATAACTTAGATAGTCTAGTGATAATTCTACTTATCAATGGCCAACCACATTTGATAATATCTACGAATAACATTATTCAAAATATAAAATTTTAATTATATTTAATTTTTATTTAATAAGAAGTTGCGTAGTACTTTCATATTGGTGTAGAACATGACCAATAAACAAGTTCCATAGTGTTGTCGAGTTTAGATTTAAGAACCATGGAAAGACAGTAGAATTAAAAGTTAGTACGAGAGTAACAACTCTTATGATATAAATGACATTGTCGTTTATTTATATTTATCTCAATTATTAATTCGTTAGCGACTTGATATGATAATGTACAATGAAATAAATACAAGTTCACTGTATTGAGCCGAATACAATAATATTATAAGAATTAGATCGAAATGGTAAATTTAGTAAGGAAAATCAAGAACAGATAAGGAATTTTGTCCGATTATGTATAAATAACGACTAATATAAAACTTGTTAGAAGAGTCTCAGAATCGACATGTTCACTGGAAAACTTGAAAAATCTAAACCGTTTTAACTGATTATTCATTTAATTTTTTGACACCCGTTCGACCTAGCTCTTTAATTCTAGACCATTTATTTTTCTCAGATCAATGCTAACTTCTTTCAACTCGACATTGAAAGATCCAAAATTTTGTCTAGTTATTCATAAAAATAAAAATTATAAAACTTGTTAAAAGAATCTAAAGATCGATCAATTTACTTGAAAATTTGATGAATCTAAACCGTTTAACTGATTATTCATTCAACATTTTGATCGCTAGCCAAATGTAGCTCGATTATTTGATTGATAACCCTTTATTTTCTCATATAACTGCTGAGTTCGTTCAAATATTTTTGTCTAAAAAATCTCTATCTATTTACGTGAAAATTTAATATATCTATATTGTGTCAACTGATTTTTAACTCTCTATCTTTTCCGGAGACGAGATTTAAAACATGTGAGAGAGGAGGAGGAGGAGGAGGAGGAGAGAATCGTAAATAAGGGAGGGCGGGGGGGTTTAGAAGGTAAAAATGAAAATTTGAGTTCGTATAGAAGAGAGAGACTATAAACAGAACAGAAAGGAGGCTTTTCCCTCGCCAGCTGTTCTGTTTCGCCACCGCTCTCTTCCTGTTTGCCCCCATCCTTCTCTCTCTATATAGCCTGATTATATATATGAAGTGTGAAATTTATATATAAATTATACCAAATCACATAAAAATCCAGTGCCATTTGACGGTCCTGATTTGCTGATCCCGATCTACGTCTCGTGCTTTACCTTGGAAATTGGATCTAGATTCACAGAAGGTGGATCGTACCGTTTCTCGTAAGTCAATTTCTCATTTATGCGGTTTTTTGATTTCGTTTCGTTTCGTTTCGTTCTGTGTTTGTTCTTTTTTGGCATTTCCATTGATCTGTAGTTGATTAGAGCTTTGCATGCGTGTTTGTTTGATAGTGTAGATCTGTGTGTTGAATGAATTGCATTGTTGTAAATTTTGATCCGTCGTTCTCCAATTCAGAAAATGACGGCTGAAACCGCTGTTAGTAAGGAGGTGTCGGAAGTGGTTGCTAAGCCCCCTGTTGTAACTGAGGAGAGGGGTGAGTTGTGCATGAGCTCTAATCAGGATCTGCTCAAGCCTGATTGCAATGGGAGTAACCACCAGGATCATGAGGGAGTCGGCGACCACGATCACAACCATGATCCTGACAATTCCTATGTTTTTGTCAGTGGGGAGCATGACCTCAGTAACGCTGATCTTGATAACAAAGATTTTGTTGGGGAAAGTTTGAGTGTTTTACCCAATTCGGAGGCTGTTGATGTCCAACCCATGGAATCAGACGCTGAAAGTGGGAAATTGGATATTGAAAACGGGGAAATTAGTTTATCACAGGAGGAGGGGGAAATTGGTGTTGTGGAAGGGAACGGAGAGAGTACTATTCTGGATAACAATGTAGCACAAGACCAAGGAAATTCCATTGGTGATGGGACTGAGGTCCATTCTGTCACCGTTGATGCTCTGGAGGAGCAAAATGAGAACAGTGAAAGCAGGGCAGATGCTGAAATAATGGACGATGAGGTTCAAACTGGAAAAACCGCAAGCACAGAAGAAGTTGAAATAGAGCAGTTTCAGGACCAAAATGGACAAACTGGAGGAATAGCAGAAGCAGTAACAGGAAAAGTTGAGGACCAAATAGAAACAGAGGCGTCCCTTACTCCTGTTGGGAATCAGGAATCTTGTGTTGTGGTGGGGTCGGATGTGAGATTAGTAGAGTGTGGAGAATTAAATAATTTGTCAAGCATTAATGTGTCTAGCGATGGCAGCGAGTGTGAGGATCATAACAATTTAAAGTCAGCTGAGGAATCGGGATTAAGCCAGGAATCGCAAGATGTCATAAATGCTGTTAAACGTGAGTCATGGGGTTTTGAGGTAAGCTCGCTGGAGCAGATAGAGGTAAAGTTGGCAGGAGAAGTCGCAGAAACTTTGGATTGTATAGTCCCTGTCCCTAATTCTGAAAATTTGGATTCCGACTGCCCAAGTAACAACGAGGACAAGCTGGTTGGGGAGGTGAGCCTGCAGGACCATATAGAGGTAAATTCAGAAGGAGAAATTGCGAAAACTTTGGAATGTAAAGTCCCTGTAACAACTTCTGGGCATTTGGATTCCGAGCACAGTGCAATTAATATTGAGGAGGAATATACAAGCATGGAGTTGGATTCTGATGAAAAGGAAAATCATAAATGTGACACCACAGTTAGCAACAATTATCAAGATGTCATAGGGCAGGGGTACAATTCAGAAGAAATGGTGGACAAGACTGACTTAAAACTGGAAACTGAAACTGTTAGTGGCCTGGTTGTAGAAGAAATTGACGAGGATTTACCTGTAACTCATGTTCATCATCCTGAAGAACCTGATGCCCACACTGATTGCAATGGAGAATCCCCTGCAGTTGTGAATTCTGTAACTGAGATTGACGTTGCCCTACCAACTGACAGCTTTCCCAGTTCGAGTTCTGAGGCTCGTGGGCCTCAAAAGGAAATTGAAATTTGTGATTCTGAAAGCATTGAAGATGTTTCTTTTTCTCCTGCTGAAGGTCCAAAATCAGAAAGTAATGTTAAGAATGGCCTAGTCGTCGAGGACAGCATGCGAAGTTGCAATCCTTCTGATGCAAACTCAGAATCTGAATCTGCCCTTGAAATAGTTGGTGAAAGTCAGCCTACTTCCCAAGGTGATGATGTGCATGCTCAAACTGAAGTTTCAAGTGTGAATGCTAATTATGCTCATAGCCCTTGTATTACAGCTGATATGAAATTAGAATCTGAAGTTGAGAATTCTTCTATATTAAGCAGCAGAGACATGACTACTGACTGTGATGTTGCATGCGAATCTGAGGTTTCAAATGTATCTACTGTTGATGGTGAAGGTATGCTTAACATCTCCATGGATAGGAAAGATGTCGAAAACCCGCGAGATGAATTGTCTGGTGCAGAGGGAAGAAGTAATGAGAACATGTTATTGCAAGAAAGCAAGGACACTGAAAAATCTCAAATTATCCAAGTTTCAACAGCTTTACCAGAGAGTTCCAGTGTTTATGTGATCACTGGCGAGGTCACGAGAGTTGAGGCTGTGACAAAGCCGTTCAATTTTCTGATTAGAATTCCAAGATTCAATGATGAAAACCTTAGAGAACAGATCATGAATGCTCAGCTACAAGTTGAGGAGAAGACGCGACTCAGGGATGCTATTCGACTTCAAATTCAGAAGAAAAGGGTAAAATGCCCATCCATAATTTTTCTCCTTATGTGATCTCTAAAACCCAACTATTTTTGATTGATTGGATTCACCTATTTACAGGCCAGCTGTCAAACTCACGGTATTGAATATGAAGCTGCCAAGTTAGAAGACAGGGCTGCGAGGAAGTTAGTGAGGTCAAAGCGCTTGGAAATAGATTCTCTCCAGTCTGTGATTAACAGAGCAAAGAATGCCACATCTATTGAGGATATTGATAGCCGGGTAGTTCTCTCTTCCCTCTCCCTCACTTGCTGTGTGCACGTGGAGTGTAGAAGCATGTGCGGTCCTCTTGAAATTTATTGGCCAGAATTATGTTTGTAAATTTGCGTTCTTTACTTTCTTACTCAATTTAAACCATTCCTCAACGCAGATACACAATATGGAGCATGTGATGCAGCATGAAACCCTGCCCTTAAAGGAAGAAAAGCAATTCATTCGTGAAATCAAGCAACTGAATCAGCTTCGTGAACAGTTGTCCTCTAACATGGGTAGCCAAGGTGAAATCCAGCTGGCTTTGGACCAGCGAGAAGAAGTTGAGGACCGCCTGAAGGTATGCATACCTGATTATTGTCGTGCAAAGTGTAAAGACACATTCAGTAATTTGCTTTTAGGACTATTTGTCTTACAAATTCGATAGAATCGAAAAAAGGAGGAGAAAGATAGTGGCGTCATCTTGTGTGGTGGACATTCCACCTGTGCTTGTGTCCAGTCTTTGTTTTTAAAGTATGTATAGATGTACTAGAGTGGAAAAGTTGAACCCTGTGAAAGCCAGAATTGTTTCATAGTCATCTGTCAATTGCTGGTTTCAATTCCTAATATTGTACAAGTGAATGCAGGTTCTGAAAAAGGAGCTCGATAGCCTCAAAAGCAAGGTCTCAAAAGCTGAAGCAGCTTTTATAGCTGCAGGGAAAAAATACGACGATGAAAATAAAAGGGTTAAGGAACTCCAAGATCAGTTCAGAGCTGCAGATGAAGTTCGCCAAGCAGCATATGCTCAATTAGTGAGCCTGAAAAAGGACTTTTTTGACAAGGTCAGTTGTCATTTTCAGTATATACCTACTTACTCTGCTCGAGTAAGATAGCTCAAGATGTGCGAAAGTCGCTAAGCAATAAAATAGAAATTTAATGAAGCTTGAATTTAGATGATGCCTTCCTCTAATAAGATGTATACGAGACATTCCCTTTAGTCATAACCTTTATGATCTCCTCATGCCTCCTAAGGGGTCTGAGAAAACCGTAAGTGCAATTAATGATGGGAGGGTGTGAGAATCCGGATAACTCATTTCATTATTCCTGATATAATTCTTTGTTATTGTTTCAGTAGTAATACTGTTCTCCATTGACTGATTGGGGGAGGTATAGAGTTCTTATTATTATGATCCCTCCTTCTTTACTCCTTTATGTCAGACGTGCACAAACAAGAATGCAAACAGTCACACACGCACTTACACCTACACAACTCCAAGGCACTCACATACACTGATGACCTAGATCGGTGGTCAAAATTGGCTAGATTTATGACTGTTTAGTGTCAGTTAAACGTTAGTCTGGATGGAGACTAAAGATGCTATGGTGGAACAAATAGAAGTGCTGGCATGTTGTTGAAGTTCCTTTGCAAGAATCAGGTCATATGTTGATTAAGTTGAAGGTCCCTAAAGTTCATATAGACTGGTCAAGCGATTGATAGTTTAAACCTTGATAGCTCTGTATTGCACCTGCTAGTTCAAGTAACAGAACTCTGTATTCGTTATATTTTATCCCCTTGTCATTGAGCTCTATAACTGCTTCACCCTTTGAAATAAATATCTGCTCGTGCGATTTCAGTTACTGATGGAATTTAACTTTGAGAGAGGACCTTGTTAAACATTCATTCATTTGAACTTATCTGGGTGTAGTTGATCATACAGCCTGTAAATTTTTTTGTATGTAACTTTTACATACTGTGGAGTTTGGCATGGCTCATTTTTGATAATTAACATCATTCGAATGAGCAAACGGCATTATACTATTGATGCTGATTTTTCAATTAGTTACAGATACTTGAAACACACAGGACTTTACATGTGTAATGTGGTAAAACATATTAAATAGGAATGGAAAATGCATATAAATACACATCTTATATTGAATTCATATTAGGAAAAGAAAAACATCAGTGTAACTTGACTGAAAGTTGAATGTGCAGAACAAACATTTCCGCATGTACAAGGATGCTGCTGCAGCTGCCAGTGATTATGCCTTTGGAAAAAATAGAGAAGCACTTACCCGTCATTGTGTAAATCAGGTGAGTTTATTTCTGTTTCCTACTGTCTTTTGATAGGAAAAATCAAACTCTTAACTCTGTATTTGTGCCAATTGTTCAGGTGGACAAAATTATGGAACTCTGGAACACGAATGATGACTTCCGCAAAGAGTATGTCAAGTACAATGCAAGGAGTACTGTCAGGAGATTGGGAACATTTGATGGTCGTTCGCTTGGCCCTGATGAGGAGCCACCAATTCTGCCAGGTTATGCTGATAGAAGAGTGGAAAATTTGGTTTCAAGGCCAGCTCTGTCAGATTCGGTGTCACAACATCCGATTCAGGAGCTAAAGCGAGAAGCAGCTGTGGAAAGTGTAATAGTAGATAATAAATCTACAAAAGAAGTGGCGGAACCCAAGAATCATGCAGTCAAAACTAAGGGCCCGACCAAATCTAAGACAGTTAATAGTTTGGAAACTAAATCTGGCAGGGATTTGACTGATGAAACAGAGGAGGAGGAGGAGGAGCCTTTGAAATCAAAGGAGGAATTGGAGGTGGAGAGGAAGGCAGAGGAACTGAGAAAGCAGGAGGCTGAGGACAAGTTAAGGGAGCAACGTCGGCTTGAGGAGATTGCCAAGGCTAAGGAGGCACTTGAGAGGAAGAAACGTAATGCAGAGAAGGCGCAAATGAGAGCTAATTTGCGGGCACAGAAGGAAGCTGAACAAAGAGAAAAAGTGAATTTCTACCTTCCCAATCGACATTTACATTTTTCATACATCAAAACTACACTGATATCAAATGATGTATCTCAAATAATATGCTGATGCAATAGATTATGCTTCTGTTCCATGATTCCGTGTATGATTGAATATATTTTTGTACAGGAGAAAGAAAAGAGATTGAGAAAGAAGGAAAGAAAGGCTGCTGGAGCAGAAGGGAGTGAAAACAATGATTGTGAAACCGACCGCAGCTCTGAAAACCCAGTTGAAACTATCAAGGAGATTGATGTCAAGGAGAACCCGCCTATAGTAAACAAAAGGCCATCAAAGCCTCAACATTTCCCAAAGCAAAACAAGGCAAAATCTATCCCTCCACCTCTTCGCAACAAGAACAAGAAAAAATTCCAGCAGTGGATGTGGGTGGTTCTTACGAGCTTGATTGTTGTACTTCTCTTCTGGCTTGGGAATTTAGGTGCCTTCTCAAAGGTAAACCTTAGGCGGCAAGGCCTTGTTTCCTAATTGTATTTTTGGATGTGAGTTGGGAGACTTGGATTTGGAGGCTCGTTTTGACAACATACAGGATATTCTTTAGTTCTCTCTCAGATTCTAGATTGCATTTCATTTCATTATCTTTGGTTTTTCAGTTTATACAGTTGATAGAACGGTTGTGTTCTACTTTACATGACTAAGAAGAATGGAACATATTCAAAGGAAGTGCTTTTGGCGAAGTACTTTATTTATATAGTACAGAAATTTATCTGTCGGTTTTTTAATGTTTGCTTGAATTTAGCTTCTGGTCATAAATGGAAAGGGAATATACACATTACAAATCTGCATGAAGCCCATAGAACAACCTTGGGAATGTATAGTGTAGTACACTCCTGGAGTAGGAATATATGTGCAGATAAGCCGGCCATGATCAGCTCTAACCATTTTCAATCTTGGAGAAGGACTTCCAGATTAAAATAAGGCTAAAATTAGTGATCTAAGCTCTTTTTTTTATCGTCTTAATCTTTTGTTTTATGTGTTGAATAAGTATTTTATTGAAAAATGTTTGTATTTGAAATGTATTTCGCTTTCACGAAACGCTAAAAATAAGGAAATACATAGAATATTCTTTTTCTTATGTTCACTCCTTACCTCATCCCACTCTTCTCCTCCTTGTCCCGGTCGTCCAATTCGGTGGCATGCACTCCCCATTTCGCGTTCCTCTTCTTCAATTTCAATTAGTGGTATCATTAAAAAGATTGTCATCTAGATGGGATTATTACTTTCAGTTGAAATAACTATTGTAAGAAATTTTTCCAAATGATATTTGGGGGTTGTTCGGCAAAACTTTTGATAAAAATTATGGATCTCATGAAACATATAATTAAAATTAAAATTTGTCAAGTCGAAAGTTAATAAATCTTAATAAAATTTTATAAAACAAGCATTAAAATAAAAAACCCATGTTAACAAATAAACACAAATGCAAAATCTAGAAAAACAGCACACTGCTGACTAACAAAAAAGAAGATAAGATTTAAGAAAAAAAAGAAAAAGAAAATAAAAGACAATTAATTGAACAATAATATTCATCGATGATGATGGATCAATACAATATCATTAAGTGATTTATTTAATTAAATAGATTGAAATTATTCAAAAATTGACGAACTTACAGGGAGCCAGAGCCCTTGAAAATCCACGAGAACATAAAACTCATATTATTAGGCATCAAATCTAAGAGTCTCAATCTCCTACTCTCAATTGACAGGATAAAAAAAAAAAATTCACCACCAATATGACAAAAAAACCTAATTATGGGGGAAGAATAAAAACTTGCAACTACTCTCATAATATTTAAACACGAAAAATGTTATTGGCTCTGTCTGTCGTTCTTTAAAAAATTAGATTATTTGTTACAATATCGTTTCTTCATTACACATTCACAATAAACTTTTCTACGCACAAATCAATAAAATTTTCTTACTTTTTAATCATA
>CAIGRK010418346.1:0-11101 GCA_903798315.1 Fraxinus greggii | reverse complement strand
AGTGTTTTGTATCAAATTATGAATGATTGTATTGGATTTCGAATACACCTATTACTATCTATTTCAATTCTTGATTTGTAATATAGTTCCGTTCATACGTTCTTGACAATCGATAAAACCATGATATATAATTTTCTTTTTCAAGACAAATTAAATCTATCATAACCACGACCCGAATTTATTCCTAACCCGAATTCAAATGATTATAATGCATTAAAATTTAGATTATCTTTATTATTTCACATGTGATAAATGTTATTCCTAACATCTATTGCACATATGTTAATTTTATCGTGTTTTAAATTTATTGTGAGTCTCCTAACACTACACAACAAGCAACCAATTATCTAATTGGTGGCCAATCAATAAAATATTACAATGGGTATCCAAAATTAATCAAAAAATACACAAGAAATAAATTAAATTACTAGTTTTAAATTAAAATGAATAACAAATAGGATCATCTTCATCCAATACATGAAAAGAATTAGCCTAACATATTATGTAAATTATACAAAAAAATTTGGAAAAACATCACTTGGAATTGAAAACAATGAATGGAAAGTGAAAAATCAATTTTTTCTTCTTTAATCTTCAGCCCGGACTTTGAATCTTCAATTTTTGTGTTAATTGCCTTCAAATCCCATGCTATCATCCTTCTTGTGGTGAAAAATAGGGTTTTGATATGTTCTCCCGTTCTAATCGTCCTCTTGTAAGTTAAATAGCAGGTTAAATTTGATTTCCATAAGGATTTGGATCAAACTAGAAAATTGGGTTATTCAGGCCCAGTAATGGCCCGCCCGTGCACAAGTATAACTACCGCGTGCACAGGGTCGCTTATATTCGTCCATGAGCATCTCTCAGTATTTTGGACATAGTGTTCTATACGGATATCCGATTGAGATGATTCAAAATGAGTTGGAAAGATAATTCAAAGGGATACAATTCTTCTAGAAATATAATATTTTCAATTCGAACGTTTTCTATCTGAAAAATGGGTCTCAATTTGAGACAAAAAATTTGGAACATAACTTCTTCGGTTGAAAATTGATTTGTAAAAATACTTTCACTATATTTCACTCATTTGACCTCCAATTGCATCAAGTTGATCATATATTATCTTCAATCATCATTTTGTGATCTGAATCAACTATTGGATGTTTACACTTGGTCCCCAAACTTTGAATTTTTCCTTCATTTTCGTACGTTTTTCGTTCATTTCTTCCAAATCTACCAATTTGCATTAAGTTCAACCTAGCAAACATAATTAATACAATATTAAGTTATATCTTATCCAAATCACTAATAAATACTCTACTTTAATGGTCTAAATATGTGTAAAAAGATATACTTATCACTTTTTCTGCTCATAAATCTCTAGCAAGTTGAGACAGAAAAAATATTTTCACTTCAATCAAAGAAATACAGGAAGTTTTAACCAAGTGAGTTACAAAGAAACTCTTCTTTTTTGTTCAAAAAAATAAAAAAGTCAGCATTCGTATAATTTGAAATTACATAACAATGAGGTTATAAAAATCTGGAAGTGATTTGATAAGGAAAAACATAATTGATTCCTAATTAAATCATTCCATAGTTAGACAAATTGATCATTCCATAGTTAGAATATTTAATTAGGTAAATCGGGGCAGATTTTGTTTTTTCCAAAATTAGGAGATTATTTGCCTTTTGTATATTCTTTATTGTATTATAAATAGGTTGTAATAGTGTGTACAAGTTATTCGTTCAAGAAACACAGAAATAAATTATTCTAATTACAAGGTATCATAGCCAATTTTTTCCTAAACTGAGCTAATAATAGGGGACACCTTTGTCAACCGTCAGGAATCGATAACTTTGAAAACTCGCACAAGTCGAATTGAGAAATGGAAAAAGGAGAAAAACACCCAATCTACTCCAAGCAACAACACCTCAAATTCTTATCAATTAGAAAGGATCATGGAGATGATTATTGCCCTTCTGATTTCTTAGCCCATAGAGGTCCCTTGAAAGCCTTAACCACCTCCCGTACTCATATTCGTTGGATTATAGACTCAGAAGTATATAACCATTTGACCGATTCTTATCATCCGTTTTCAACATATTCACCCCGTGCTGGAAATATGAAAATAAAAATTGTAGATGGATCTCTTTCCCCTATTGCAGGAAAATAAAGTATCCATATCTCTGATTCTATCATTCTAGACCTAGTCTTCCGTGTTTCAAAATTATCTTGTAATCTGTTGTCTATAAGTCAGTTGACTAAACACTCCAACTGCTATGCTAAATTCCTTTCCTCTCATTGTGTCTTTCAGGACTTGTATTGGGGACGACGATTGGTAATGCTAAGGAGTGTAAGAGACTCTACTACTTTGAGCAATCTAAAGTGAGTAACAAAGTCAAAATGCTATCCATGATTCTGGTTTTTCCTCTAACAATAGTGAACTCCTATCATGGCATTCTAGGATGGGTCCCACCAATTTTCAATATTTGTAACATTTATTTCCCGACCTTTGTTCCAATAAAATGTCTTTTGATATTTAATGTGAAGTGTGTAAACTTGCAAAATATCAGCGTGCTTCGTTTCCAAAGTCTACATACAAACCCACTAATTCGTTCACTATAATTCACAGTGATGTTTAGGATCATTCCCGCTTTTCTAGTCGAACACGCACAAAATGGGTCATCACTTTTGTAGACGACCATATACGACTTTGTTGGGTCTATTTGTTGAAAGACAAAATCGAAGTGCATTATATTTTTATGAACTTTCGTTCCACGATCCAAACACAATTCAACACCACAATTTTTACGTATCTAGTACTGAATATTTCAATCAATATTTGAGTCTCTATCTTCATGAACATGTCATTATTCACCAGAGTTCATGTGTTGACACTCCTTAACAAAATGAGAATGCGGAACGAAAAAATAAACACATCCTTGATGTAGCTTGTGCCCTAATGTTGACTACCAACATGCCAAATTTTTTTGGGACGATGCTATATTGACTGCAACATATCTCATAAACAGAATGCCTAGTCGAGTCCTTTCCTTTGTCACCTCTCTTCAAAAATTTAAGACTCCTTTCCTCACTCTTAGCTTAGTTCCACAATTCCCCTCAAAATCTTTAGCTATACAACATTTGTATATGTCTATACAAACAACGATTAAACTAGAACCTCGAGCCACAAAATATATTTTCCTTGGTTATCCACCTACTCAGAAAGGTTACAAGTGCTATGTCCCCGTATTACATCGCACCTTTGCGAATGTCACATTCCTTGAAACCACTCCTTTCTATGCCAAGTCCTCAATTCAGGAGGAGAATTTGAGAAAATCTCAGGCCTTGCGCTCGGCTAGTGATTCTCGTTTCTTAGATTTTTTTCTTGAAATCGATCATGTCTCAAATAATGATTCTATCAGACCATCATTCTCCTTCACTCCTTTTCCAGTTACAGAAGGAAGCTTACACTTAGAGAAAGGTGTAGAAAAACAACAGAACAAAGAGTTGTTGGTTTGCTTACGAAAGCAAAAATTAAGGCCCGATGAAAATCTCACACTTGAGGCACCAATTGAATCTGGACAGGTGATAGCTCGACACAATCAAGATCCCTTCCTTCGGCCAAATCACATAATAGAACCTCTCTCTAATACTCATAAACTTGATGATGTTGATCTACCTTTTGCACTATGAAAACAACATCGTTCATGCACTGTCCATCCTATTTCAAAAGTCGTATCCTACAATGCTTGTCCATAGAATATTATGCTTTTATTTCTAAGCTTGACTGTGTGAAAATTCCTAAGAATATCCATGAGGCATTGGAAAGAAGCTTTGATGGAGGAAATGAGGGCGTTGAAAAAAAATGGAACTTGGGAAGTGATGAATTTGCCACATGGGAAGAAAACGGTGGGTTGCAAATCGGTGTTCACTGGGAAGTGCAAAGATTATAAGACGGTGGAGAGTACAAGGCTCGTCTTGTTGCAAAATGATTTACTTGAACCTATATCATTGACTACACAGAAACCTTTGCACCTGTGGCTAAATTGAACACAGTTTGAGTTCTTTTGTCCTTGGCCGCCAACTTAGATTGGCTAATTCAACAACTCGACATAAATAATTCTTTCTTCAATGGCGACCTAGAAGCTGAGGTTTTCATGATACCACCTCCAGGTTTCTGTAAAAAATGAGAAGAAAACAAAGTGTGTAAGTTGAAAAAGTCCTTGAATGGACTTATAGTCTCCTAAAGCATGGTTTGATAGATTTTAAAGGTGATAAAAAAAGAAGGTTACTGTCAGGGATAATCCGATCATACTATATTCTACAAGTAAAAAAATGGGAAGAAGAGAATTTTAATTGTATATGTGGACGATATTATCCTAACTGAAGATGATATCAAGGATATGGGAAGACTGAAAAAGATCTTACCGACTGAATTTGAAGATAAGGATATGGGACAAATGCATTATTTATTTGAAGATAAGCCGATTGACACACCCATTGAAGCTGGAAGAAGGATAGAAATGCAGGAAAATTAGTTGAAAGTGAAAGGTATCAGAGATTGGTTGGCAAATTAATATATGCATCACACATTAGACCTAATATCGCCTTTACAGTAAGTATGATAAACCAACAAATGCACTCACCAAAAGAAGCTCACCTAGAAGCCGTGTACAAGATCCTAAGGTATCTCTAGGGAACTCTAAGTAAAGATATATTTTTCAAGAGATGTGAAAGAAAGGAAGTAGAGATCTTTACATATGATGATTGAGTTTAGAGTTGTTGCACAATGAATGTGTGAAGGATTATGGTTAAAACACTCTTGGACGAACTACGAGTCACAAGAAAGATTCCTATCAAACTTCTATTGTGATAACAAGGCAGTCATCAACATTTCTCTCAATCCAGTTCAACATGATTGAACAAACATGTAGAAGTGGATCGGCATTTTATCAAAGAAAAGTTGAAGATGAAGTTATCTGTATGATTTATGTCCCCACAAAAGAACAAGCTGTAGATATTTTCACCAAATGATTATCTCAACAAAATTTCGTTGACTTTATCTGCAAGTTGGACATGATCAATATTTACGATCCAACTTGAGGATGAATAAGAAATATGGAAGTGATTGGAAGAGATTTGATAAGGAAAAACTTAATTGATTCCTAATTAAATCATTCCATAGTTAGACAAATTGATCATTCCATAGTTAGAATATTTAATTAGGCAAATTGAGGCAAATGTTCTTCTTCTTTTTTTTCCCCCCAAAATTAGGAGATTAATTTCCTTTTGTATATTCTTTATTGTACTATAAATAGGCCGTATTAGTGTGTACAAATTATTCATTCAAGAAAATACAGAAATAAATTATTTTGATTTTAGAGGTATAGATATTCAATCTAATTTTATAGATTTGACTATACCAATTTATGATAGATAAATATTTACTTGCATGTAATTTTTTTTTGTTCAATATTTTACTACAATATTCTAGAAGAATACTATATTACTATTTTTTAAAAAGAAACAATTTAAATTAATATTTGAGAAGAATATTTTACCATTGTTTGAAAATGAATGTTTTATTTAAATTATTTTCTTTTTCCTAAAGAAGTACTATTTCNCTATAAATAGGCCGTATTAGTGTGTACAAATTATTCATTCAAGAAAATACAGAAATAAATTATTTTGATTTTAGAGGTATAGATATTCAATCTAATTTTATAGATTTGACTATACCAATTTATGATAGATAAATATTTACTTGCATGTAATTTTTTTTTGTTCAATATTTTACTACAATATTCTAGAAGAATACTATATTACTATTTTTTAAAAAGAAACAATTTAAATTAATATTTGAGAAGAATATTTTACCATTGTTTGAAAATGAATGTTTTATTTAAATTATTTTCTTTTTCCTAAAGAAGTACTATTTCAAATAATAACAATATTTAAAAATAATATTGTATTGTTATTCTTGAAAAAATATAATATTTTTAAATATTATATTCTAGACGATATAAAAATATCAATGTTCTTGGAGAAACATAATTCCTTTAAAACAATATTTTATAGAAATGTTATGTTAATACTCCTAAAAAAATATAAACCTTATACATCTTAAGGTTCTAAAGAATATTTTGTTGTTGATTATTAAATAGAAGTATGAATCAATATTCTAGAATATATTGGATTGATATTCGTGAAAAGACGTGATTGTATCTATTATGAAAGAATTGTATTCTTAATTTGAAATCAACAAATAAAAGAAAATTCACAGAATCTAGATAGCCTGCAGCAATTGTGATTAAACATTAATATCTCAGTAATCTCTAATCCGATCATTGAGGAATTTGGATAGCTTGTTCAGAATTCATTTTTCTTCAAATCCGATGGTTAAGATTAAGATCGGAAATTTATTTGTAATAAATCATTATGCGAGTGTAGCAAATTTTGAATGGATTGAAAGTTCGTGAATTTTTGGAAAACAAAAATTTTTAGATTTATTTTTCTAAGAATACTTAAAGTTATTTATATCTATTTCAATCACGTGTCCTTACTCATGAAGAAGAACGACCTTATATTCGTTCAATATTTCAGAAGAATATTACATAGTTGCCCATATAGAGCACACATTTAATTTTAAAATATTATATTGCTCGAAAGCTAGAACGAATTTGTAATATCAATATTCCAGAAAAATATTGTATTGTTTAGCTCGAGAATAATATCAGACTAATACTCGTGAAAAGACGTGATTGTATATATTATGGAATATTTGTATCATTAATTCGAAATCAACAAATAAAAGAAAATTCGCAGAATCTGGACAGCCTGTAGCTATTGTGATCAAACATTGATATCTCAGTAATCCCTGATCTGATCGTTGTGTACTTTGGACAGCTTGTTCACAATTCATTGTTCTTTAAATCTAATGTTAAGATCAAAATCGAAAATTTATTTGTGAGAAATCGTTGTGCAAGTGTAGCAAATTTTGAATTGATTGAAAGTTTGTTAATTTTTGGAAAAGAAAATTTTTTAGATTTAATTTTTTGAGAATATTTAAAGTTATCTAAATATATTTCAATCCCGTGTAATTACTCTTGAAGAAGAACGAATTTACATTCGTTCAATATTTCAGAAGAATATTACATTGTTGCTCATGTAGTAATAACCCAAATGGTCATTGAACTTTGAAAAAAGTTTTCACATGGTCATTGAACTTTAAAAATCACTCAGGTCATCACTGAACTTTGCAAAATATTTATGTGGGATCACTGAACTTTAAAAATCATTCCATTCATCACTAAATTTTGTAAAAAATTTTCACATGGTCACTGAACTTTGCAAAAAATTTTCCAGCAGATCAATGAATTAGTGATCCCCTGGGAAACTATTTGCAAAGTTTAGTGATGAATGTGATGATTTTTAAACTTCAGTGACATGTAGAAAACTCTTGCAAAGTTCAGTGATGACTTGTGGTGATTTTTAAAATTCAATGATCCCGTGAAAACTTTTTGCAAAGTTCAGTGACCATTTGTGTTATTAACCCCTCATGTAGAGTACAAATTTAACTTTTAAAATATTATGTTGCTCGAATTGTAATATCAATATTCTAGAAGAATATTGTATTGTTTAGCTCAAATGTTAGAACAAATTGTTAATATCTACATTTCAGAAGAATATTGTTTTGTTTACAAATAAACTAAATTTTATTACTCTTGAAGAGTATAAACCTCATTGTGATCGTGTAAAAACACAACTTAATATGAAGAAATTTGTATTGATATTTTTGAAGAAACACAATCGAACTACACAAATATATTCAAGTGAATAATACTATTTTAATATTCCTAAAAAAATTAAAATTTTATACAAATCTATATTCAAATATGTTCAAGTGAATAATACTATTTTAATATTCCTAAAAAAATTAAAATTTTATACAAATCAATATTTTTCTCTCGAAAACTAACTTTATATAAGTCCAACTCTGATAAAATGTTAAAGCTCTTGATAGAGATGCATAACTTATAAACAAAGAAATCATTATTTTTGGAAAAATATTGGTTATTTCAAAGAGCAATTTATACATATTAATATTCTAGAATAATACTTTTCATTTATAAATAATCATAAAATTTTACATACTAATATTCTTGAAAAATATTTTTTAGTTATTTGTGAATAAATCAAAAGAATATTGTGACATTGCTCTTGAAGAATCATGATTCTATACGTAATAATTCTTGAAGAAGCACACTTCTCAAAAATTATAGAATCGTTCAAATCAAATATTGTCACAAATTCGAACTTTGATGATTTGAAAAACTTTATGATTTAATGTAGCATTTAGACCATGAGATGTGTGTAACGTACCTGTAGTACGTACAAGCATTTAATTAAGCTCATTGTGACTTAATGAAAGGAAAATGCGAAAATGATAAAAATCAATACAATATAATGTGAGAATGAAGAAAATTGTTACATTATAATATAAGGCCCTAGAAGAATCAATATTATATTATTCTTCATTGCTTAGTTTTTACTATACGCGTATTAGTACAATTGAAGCAAACAATGTATTACACCAAAAGTTCAATTATTGAATGTATTGTTGTAAGCAGTTGGATCGTTATTGGATCAATAATAAAGCGAAATCGAGAATTCAACTGGGCATTCAACGAAGAACCAAAAGATTCTTCAATCCAAAGAATTCCTATATTATGTTTGTTATCTTTATTGAAAATTGGTTATTAATTATCACTAACTAAAATAGGAACGGAATTCTTTAGATTTTTGAAAATTAAGGGTGATATATAAGGCTCTGTCACCCTTACTATTGATCATCTAAATATTATTTGTATCTAATAGATTTGATACATTCGCAACTTGGAGTTTGCAAAATTATTGTTCAAATTTTAAATTATGAATATAATTTTCAAATTATACAATCAAAACGGTGTCTTGTTAGTGCTAAATATCCTAAATTTAAACATTTTAACAAGTGCTAGTTGTGATGTCAATAAATGGTTTAACACTATTGTTTATTAAATGCGTTCAGTCAATTTCCTAATCATTACTATTGAGAACAAATTACTTCTCATTTCTGTTTAGGGAATGTTATTAGCATCATGTCAATATCAAAATTTGTCCTGCTGTATTTGGCTTATAGTCAGATGGATATTAAAAAATTTTGAGAATATAGGTTTAATTTGAACCCTTATAAAATATCTTAAAACCTAATGAGTGATATTTTACAATACGATTTGTTGACTATCTATTTAATTGAACTATTTTCCCAGAATCAGAGGGAGAAATTATTAGCTGAAAAATAATACATAATGCATCATGTAGTGCTATCTATATCTTGCACCTGACAATATGTAAGATAACTCAATTGTAAATGCACTTAATAACATATAAGAGATTTATAAAATCTTATATACCAACTATAGATGCAACATCTTGTATTAAGGTCTAAGAATGAAAAATTATTAATATTATATAAATGACACGTCTAAAGTACTGTGACATTTGATTCTAAAGAGAAAAACTTTCGAAAAAATGAGTAAATAAGAAAGATGATCCCAATTAAGATGAATATATATATTCTTAGAGAGTACATAGACACAACTAATTACAAAACTTTAGAAGAAGTTCAAGTACTTGAAACATTGAAAGTGAAGATATCTCAATAAGTTATGTGATCATGGAAAAGAAAGGAAGGAAAAAGTCATCGACAAAACATTTACATAGATGTACTGCATCATATTTTTAATAGAGAGGAATCGAAATAAATTCGTTAAGGCATATCAATCAAATAAATGATTGGCCAAATAAAAAGACGCAATTTTAACAAAACTGAACCTATTAGAAAAATTTACAGTTTTTGGACATGTAGTCCGAGCACCTAAAAGTGTATACTTATATGAAAAGGAAATGAGAAAAAACGAAGTCGTAATATGTAATGCACAACTTTCAATATAGTGAATTTTGTAAATATTGTGGTGGACGTAATCACAAATTCATATCTTGTAACCTAGACGATTCATTTCAAATATAGCCGACTCATCTTTCATGACGATTAGGGTGTGTTTGATTGGTTTTATTCTTCAAGAAAAATATCATTTTTCACCCAACTCGCTTTTGGAGTGTTTGATTGAGATTTTTTTACCACGAAAAATAGTTTTCAAAAGTTGGTTACGCGACCATATTTTCCTAAAAAATGAGAAAGGATAAGTTTTTATTTTCCAAGTAATTCACATTCTCTCTCATCTACCAACCAATAAAAATGAACAAGTATAACATTTTTAGGTTGAAAATTGTCAAGTCCAAATAATAATTGGCAATTTCTAAATTTGTAATTGGCAATTTCCTTAGTTAAAATCAAGTTCTAGTTAAATCATATTAGGAGTTTATCGAGTTGTAATCAAAGTTATAAAAAAAGTTAAAAGAGTTGGATTGATAGTATAGTCCTTGAAGGAGTTCAAGATTATCACATATGATCAATTGAATGCATTTAGAAGTCCAAAAAGTGTCAAATTGCCGTACAAGTTATGCTCCAAATTTTCAGTCGCAATTTTCAACACATTTTTCACGTAGAAAGAATTGGAATTTGGATAAACCTATTTCTAAAATAATTGTAGTCCTTTGGGATAACTTTCCAAATCATTTTGAATCACCTCAATCAGATATCGGGAGAGAATGTTATGATAAAAATACTAACGAATGCTCGCTACTACTCGCCTCGCGTTGGCTTGGCGCTCGAACGACATGTCGACATTCAGAATTCTGTTTTGATTTAATTATTGATTGTGATATTCAAATTTAGGATAAATTGACTTATTTGATCTAATCATCTAGAATTGCTTTAAATTGTGTAATTCCGCACGTGGGTCTAAATAATTAAAAACTTTCAGGTGGTATCAGAGCCTAGTAGCAATCATTGACCCAATATTTTGTCTATATGAGCCAATCAATTTTTGATTCAGGATCTGAGTATGATATGAAAATTCGGAAAGCTTATGACCAATTGTTTGAACAGTGTCTTTAAGTTGAAAAAAATGAATCGCTCTACCTTTAAAAAATTGAATA